>JAYKAV010001099.1:987765-1043751 GCA_035582835.1 Phoebastria nigripes
CCCCCCCCAGGCGAGGTGCTGTGCCTGCTAACGCCGTTTGCGTGCTTTGCAGCACCTTCCTCCCGTGGATCAGCCCTAGCAGAAAGCATTGGTGTGGTTTGGGGTGCCACAGCACAGGGAGGGATGTTGGAGGTAGGGTCTGGGGTCGGCGGGGGATTTTGTGCCCRCTGTGCCTCCGACACATGAGGTTACTTGTGCAGTGGAGGCCAGGTTGGTAYAGAGGGCCGTGTTTCCAGCCAGGGTACCTGCCGTTGAAGAGGTGCCCCCAAAGATCATATATGCCCCAGTGAGTGTTCCCGGCAGGCTGGCAGAGCTGCTGTATTTATTTTTACAAGGAAGACTGTCCAACAGGCTGAAGTGCTTATTTTTAAACCGACACGGAGGGAGTTTGCCAGCGGTCGGGCACAGGCTGAGCCTGGCACACACAGCAGGGACCGACAGCGGCATGGCTGCCAAGCACTGTACCCTGCGGCGCCTCCTTTGGCTGCTGAACCCCCATCCTCCCAGCACCAGCAGGCAGACTTTAGCCCGTCATCCCTGTGCTAAACACCCAGTTGTGTAATTTTCCCTTCAAGAGTTGAGACTTTCTCTTGTGACTCTACTAGGAGCTTCTTGTTTTGCATGTTATACATGGATGGGCCTTACGCTTTCTTCTGCAGGCGCATCTGGGAACAGCCATATCCTCTAATACCCCTAGAGGTGGTCTGTCTGCCCTTCTCACACCAGCCCACAGGAGACTCCCTCTTCTTCCCCTGTCTGCACCGTACTTTGATGTTTCCCCCACCCCCTTCCATAGCTGCCTTTAAAGACAAGCAAAACAGGCAGTTGCCCACAGCCTTCTCCCGTGGGTTCCTATGTAAACTTTGCAGCTCTGTTTTCCCTGGACTCGTAGCCCTGTCATCACCACCCCCCCTTCCTGACCTTCTAACATCCCCCTCGAAAGCAGCCATACCTTCGGTCTCTTTTCTTACCGCAGAGGCTCTAATGGCCTGAACCAACCCTCCCCCCCTCGGTTTATCTTTTCTCTTTCTCTGCTGCAGCCTGCTCATGGAATGATGGACAAGCTAAAGGTTGAGAAAATACAGTAAAATGCCTTTCTTATCCTGTAATGACCAAGGGGGAGGACACAGCCTGATAAAAATGACAAGCCAGAAGAATTGAGAGCCAGACCCTTCACCTGCCTGTCCCTCAGCGGACAGAAAACACTTGATAGACCTACCGTGATTGCAACTGCTGCAAGCCTGGAAAGAAAGGAATTAAGTACTGAGCCAATTAAAGCTACAAGTTTCTGGCCAAAGAAATGTCCTTCTGCTACCTATGAAGAGACTAATTCAGAGACTTATAGGAGAAAAACCTGAAGAGGGCTGAGCGTCAGGAGCTGGTGGAAAACACCTCTATAGCCTTGTGTTTTATGGCCAGAGGGCTTTGCTTAGCATCTGGCATCTGCGTAGTCCCACTGCAGTGATGGAGGCTCACATGACATACGGATCCAGCTGCTCACTTGGGCCTATCTCTATTTTCAACGAGCTACTTTACTCCTCTGTTTTTATTGGCATGATTTTTGACAGCAACAACTAGTGCTGGATCAGCCATTTCCTGCCTGTGAGTGACCAGGAGGCAAACATTTCATTTGCTAAAGTGCCCCAAAGACGGTCTAAGCAGCTCTGCAACAAAACACCGCTAGACCTGTGACACGGTGTGCTGTGAACAAAGCTCTGTCCACCTCCCATTTAAATAAATCGAACCGGCCACAGGGAGAGACCAATGGGGGAGATAACGGGCATAAGGCTTGCCATATTTGTATGGCTGCTTGAAGTAAGCAGCACAGAAACTTCCATGGATTTTCTGCTCTCCTTCCTTGCTCCTGACTCCGGATGGAGACCGAAGGAGGGCACTTTCTGCCCCTTTAGGTCTGCCCTGCTCAGCCTCCCACCACCCCTGTGGCTGCCTCCAGCCCTGCTTGTCCAAATACCTCTTTCATCTCAGATCTTCAGGTTCTCTAGCTGGTAGGAGAGGTAGCACAAGCAAATCATGTCCGTCAGGCTGTCTCTGTATGAAAATGTGGCCCAGAGCTGGATGCAGCTACCGTGTGGTTTGAGTGAGGGGGGGCTGGGGAACCTGTGTCATGTCTCTGCCAGGTGGCTCGGGCTTGACTCCACAGTGTGTTAGCCCCCTGGATCAAATTGCCCTTTGCACCATGCTGTGAAGACATTTCAGACCCCCCCCTCGTAATTGTACTCCAGGTTGAGTGATGTGAAACATCCCCCCTACACTGCACATTCCAGATTAAAACCTCACATGAAACACAGGTATCCCCAGTTCTTTTTAACAGGAAAAAAAGGGAGGAAAAAACCCACAATTAAAACAGATTTAAGAATTTAAATATATACTATGTTCTGAAAGAGACAGGCAAGGAAGCATTTTATGCAATGTATTTGCCAACAAATGTGAGCAGGGAGCCAAGGTACTGAGGGTAAGGGAATGGACTGGCAGCAAAATCCTTGAACTGTTACTGCGAATGCTAACAGCTGAGTCTCAGTGAAGCCCTGTAGCCAAATTTACCTGAAGTTTTGGGGATATCTGAATGGATTGATCTTTCTCAATGGCTGCGATTCAGCCTAAATCCCTCCTTTGCACACCTAGAGTTAGAGAGGTGGGGATGCAGTCTGGGTTTGTCAATTTGCATCTTTCTCCGAAACAAGGCACACTCTAAGGAAGAGTTGATCCCCAGCAGTAAAGCAGGCTGGCCCTCCTCCCGTCTGACTCTAAGGCCCTAAAAATGGTTAAAGCCCATCTACTGCCAGAGGACTCTTGGGAAGCCGCAGTCATCACACATGGCAATGCCCTGGTCAAGCAGGGATCCAGGGAAGGCTACGCCAATGGAGTCAGGCGTCTCCATGCAGTTCAGGTTCACATTTAAACATATGTGATCAGGACGGGAAGGTTTCTGCTATCTGACCAACCCTAAGATGGATACCTTCAGCAGAAGTGGAGTCACTAGGCTAGTCACAAATGCAAACATAGCCCTGTAGGATCCAGTTTCACCTTTCTGAGGGCTTCATCTGAAGATCACCTCAGACCTGTACAATTTTAAACCCCCAGTGATTTCTGTGCTGTAATCACAAACAGCATCACTTGCTGGTGGCTCCACACCAACTGGGCCACATCACGTCACAGTTCCTGATGCAAAGTAGGTAAATGGCCAAGTGCACAACAGGGTTTTCCTAGGAAAGCAAGAACAAAGTGGACACAACAGGTGAACTGGTCCCAGCAAGTGTTTGGCAAAGAGAAGATCCAGCCCTGCTGCTAATGCAGGTAATGAGGAGGGAGGACTAGGTGGTTCAAGCCCTCAAGAGACCATATGCGGGAAGAGCTGAAACCTTTCCAGTGTGGCAGAAGAGGAAGGGACATGGGTCAACCTGTGTTGAGGACCTCAGCTCCTCCCACACTCACTCTGTAATGATTAGCTTCACCTTGGCAGCAAAGAGGCTCACTTAACTCATGGCAAATAGAAGATCTTCCTCCATCCACGTATAGCAAAGCTGAAAGATCAGGGGGCTCAGAGGGACATGGCTTTGGGTCACTGGTTAACAGCCATGCCACCCATTTGCAGCAGTTTTCCTCAGCAGCATGACAAATAAGGCATTTCCCAAGTCAGCATTTATAATTTGACCATGACCAAAGCCTACCTTGGGGACTTTAGACTGAGCTCTGTATGCAATACCCATGGAGGAGAAGGAAAGGTGGCTCTACTCTGGCTTCTCCTCCAGTATAAAGCTTGTCCCAGGACCAAATCTGCATCAAGGCCCAGGAAAGGCCAGCCTGCAAAGAGCAGCCGCTGGTGCTTCAGAGGAAGGTGTGGGCAGAGAGGGCTGGAGTAGAGGCAGCTGTGGCTGAAAAGGGCTAGGGGTACGAGGTGCTCAACACTCTCGGTTAGAGAGGTGTGTGACTGGGTTCTCACTTTTTGCTTTCTGTGGTTTGTGTTGCTGGCTTCTGCAATGTAGACACCTTTGGTTTGTTGTGGTTTTATTTGGTTTTTGTTATGGGGTTTGTAGTGTGGGTTTTTTTTTTCCCTGGGATATCTAGAGATGAACTTGCAGCCTGTGAAATGTGGGCAATTTAACATGGGGTGCACAGGCTGCGCAGCTCGGTCCACTTCTGTAGTAAGTATATTTGCCTCCTGCTAAGGTGTTTTAACCAAGGTCAGTGGACATAAACACTATGGCCAGGCAGCTTGAGACAATCAGCAGAAAACACAAAAAGAGCCAATTTGCCCAAGCTGGTCAGATCAGGAAATGACAGTCCTCGCAAGTCTGCGGCTCAGAGGAGGGAGACATCTTTCAGCAGGAACTTTTGTAAATTCTCCCTTGGCTGATGCAAACCAGCATAATTGTACTGAAGTCAGGGAGGGACGCTGGTTGATCCTGCCTGCGTGCTTGGGGTACGTGTGCCAAAGGATTTTGCTGAATTTATTTAACATCTTGATTAAGATTTCTTTTTTTTAATCGCCCTGCAACTAGTTCTTCTCCTGATATTTTTGATGATGTTAAGAAAGGGAATCTGCTTGTCCAGACACTATCTATTGTGTAGTTGTTGCAATACCTTTTTGCCAAAGAGCTGGAAACTACAAAGGTCCAGGTGAACACTGTGGATATTCACAGTGTGAGAGTAGTTCTCCACCAAGGTGAAAATCTGTCTGACATGTTGAATAAGGGCACATTTGCACTCTGAGTTAGGTGACAAAGGCAGGTAGTGGAACCCCCTGAAATAAATGCAGAGGCCTGTGTTAACATGGCCCAGTGCAGGGGGACAGTTTTAATTAAGCTGGATCTGGGAAGCCAGGGTGTTTTTTCTCAGCTGAAAAGTGTTTTGGCTTCCTTGTGATCAGAGGACAGGAAAAGATTTTGCAGTAAAAAAAACTGTTGGCAACTGAGGCACCTCTTTTTGGCTTTATGATCACTGTGCAACCAGGCTTAAATGTTCTGGAAGCAAGTTCCATCAGCTCGTTTCCAGCCATGGTAGGTCCTGAAATAGCAGACACCAGACCTATGACTGGTTCTTCGACCTAGCTGTTGCTATTTTGGCAGCAGGCCCGGGGTTAAACATAACAAGAGTAATTTTCAGTCCTTGCTCTCCTGAAGGTCAGTGGCCCAAATGGTTGGATGTTTGTCTTAGCTGTTTCCGGACAAGGTCTGCATTTTGTAATGATAAGGCGAAATTCAGAGATCCTCATGTTGGCAATCTTCCGCTAACTCTAATTAGAAGGCATGTTTTTCCTGAATAAGGATGTCAGGATTTGGTCATTGGCAATTTTTAATTGTTTTGACTATTTTGAGCAGGGTGTTCTTTTGTTGTTGCTATAAAGGCTCACTGCTCCCTTTTACCTCCAGTCCATGAATTTCACAGGATAGCGCAGCTCATTCTTAGCATTAAGCCCATTAAGCCTAGCTTACCAGAATCACCCATTGCCAGGTGAGACTTTGAGGTTCATTCATCTGCTTAGGTCACATGGAAGAAGCAGTCTCCCTCTTAGCAATAAGCCTGGCTCGCTCTGGCTTGCCAGATGCCTTCTGAGATGAGTCTCCTCCCCTCTAAAGCTCCCTCAAAAAGCTATCAGAGAGGTCAGCCACAAATTGGTCCCATTTTTTCTGCCAGACCTCTTTGGCCTTGGCTTTCTCATCCGGTAGCATGGCACTGTATCTGTGAGGAGAAAAAAAGTCAGCATCAGAGAGGAGACAAGTGGGGCAGCTATTTCAAGATCAATGGCCCAAATGAAAAGGCAGGAAGCAGCAACAGATTAACCCTTGCAGGACATGCCTACACCGCACAGAGTAACAGTGTAAAGAGCCTTGAGCTCCTGCCRGCTGCGCTTACGCTGGGACAAGAAGCATCATGGCCATATCAACAGCTACTGAGTCCTGCACCATGAGGACAAACAGCTCAGTCTGCATAAGCTGGAGATTCGCTGGGTGGCACCCAGTGAYTAGTACAGAAGAGACAACGCTGCTGTTGCTTTGAGATGTCCCCTGGGCTTGGTCCAAATCAGTAGGAAATAAGAGTATTTGTTGTCTCCCCAGCCATGTGGGGACTTGGGATTGGCAGGAGGATTGGCATGGGATTTGGCAAACAGACAAGAGTCTAGGAATGTACAGAAAGACCCTGGGCACCATATCCAAACTATTTTGGGACATTCAGAGCTGTCCAGATAAACAGAAAAAGTGGTTAAACACACCCAGACTACATGCTGGTAGATTGTTTTCCTGTGTTTCCCCAGTGGGCCATGGCAAACACCACAGCAAGTCAGATTTTGGCAGAAATAGACAAGTGATACAAAGACATAACATTTCTCCCATACCCAGAACCAGCTGCTGGAAGCAAGTTCGCAAAGGCCGGAAAAGGAGGAATAAACTGAGATGCTGAGTTACAGAAAGGCACTCGAGGGCACGGGCAGAGGAGCCTCTGGGGTCCCTGTGTCCTGCCTTTGGAGGAGACACACAGAGGAGACTTTGGATTAATGGAAGCCCAGTTCATGTGGCAGAGGAGACTCTGGGGCCAAAACCCAAATACAGCAGGTTTCCAGGGAGCAAGCTGATAGTCCCCTTAGCATTACTATGGCTAGATGAGAGAGGTGAGGAACTTACTTTATGGAGTTGAGTGCAAGTTGTTTTAAGGTCCTCAGGTCAGCATTCATCCCTCCGATGGCCATGAACACCTCGTAGAAGTCATAAGAGACGCCCTTTGCCCCAAAGATAGGGGGATCATCAGGGCTGATCACAATGGGGTGTCCTTCAGCCATGAGGCTGGCTGTGGGGTGGCTCCGCAAGTCAGCTACCAACAGCAGGACCTTGGTGGGGAAGGGTGGGAGACAACATGATGTCGGGTTATTGCTGTAGCTGGGTTTGCATTACAGCACCCATCACACCACATACCTGCTATAGCTGCCTGTGTCAGCCCGCAGTCATCAGGGAGGAAGAGCCTCCAGAGGGCTGGTCAGAGCACGTTAGGCATTCTGCCCTGAACTGCTGCAGCAGGAGCCTACTCGTCTCCGCTGACTATACAAGGAGATTGGTTTCTTCAATTAATCACCTAAATCAAGGCCAGTGGGGTGAATAACTTCTGCTTATTTATAACAATTTGACTGTGAGCATTTCAGGAACAGCCTTTTGGTTATGTATTTGCCATGATGCTTAGCCCAGAGCATCTGGATCTGGTATCAGGGTTCTCTCCCTCAAGGCCCACACTGGTACATCTCTACCCCAGAGCATCCTTTCTGCTGCGCCCAGGGGACAATGCACACCAAACTAATGTGTTGCAAAAGAGTTCCCCCTGGTTATGAATTCTACAAAACCAAAAGACTTCCAGTTACAATCCCAGCTTCTCAGCCTCTGGCCCTCCTGGCTTTGAAATATTTTCCTTTATGTCTCTTTAGGTACCTCCCTGGCTCTGGGCCTCATCTCCACTAGGGAGGACTGCCTTCCCAGGTTCCTCTGGACAGGAATTTAAATGATTTTGAGCTGACTGGTGTTACAAGCCTTATATATATACAGCATGTGTCTACGTAGCAGACTGCAGTGTAACGTGGTGCAAAGGAAACTGAGCCAGCCTGGGTGCAACAAAACATCTAGCTGCTCCCCACCTCCCTGCTTCTCCTAGCTGCTATGGTAAATCCCATTCCAGCGTCCCAGCCCCAAGACCTAAGCTTTTACCAACGTACCTGGTTGGAGATGGGACAGACTTCTACAGGAATATCCCTCTTCAGAGACAACCTTTTGGCTACTGGGTGTTTAATGAGGGCAAGTCCGTGGCCAATCCGGCTGGTATTCAGTAGCAATGCATCCAGCACGTTATTGTCTACAGAGGTGCCCTGCCAGTCTGAGCAGAGACAGGTAAGAATCACTGCAGTGCTGTGAAGAAATATATCTTCTCAAACAGCTAGATGATTGTGTTAATAAATGTCCCAGTTGCGAGGTGAGAGGGTTGCTCATGCTCTGAGTTCCCACTTTGCATTTTCAGTGAAACAGGGATCCAAATCTGCCCAGGACATTGCCCAGCATAGAGATACCCACTCATCTCACCTGGCTTTAGATGTCCACAGTATTGCTCTTACAGCTAGGCTAATCATGCTGGTCTCCATTCATAGTCAATGGAGAGAATTGGTAATAATTTCTGGGGAATAGCCTGTGCATTAGGATGAGATGTATCACACCTTAGAAGTGCCTGTTACTGTCCATGGCTATAAAGGGAGCCTAGGGTAACTAGTTCGGATGTAGTCATCTCTGTAGATGTCAACATGCAATAAGCATAACACATGAGTTAGACACAACTGTCATGCATGGTTAGGATAAATCCCGCCCATATGGACGGAATAATATATTGCCAATAATAATACGTTGCCCCAGGAATGAAGGGTAACGATCAGTTACTTTGATGAGTGTATTCAGTTAAGACTTGAGGCTGGCTCAGACATTCCTTCACCTTAAAATGTAAAATAAGGGTTGAGGACTTCTGCTGCTGCTGTGGATGGGAGGTGAGCGCTGCTCCGAGGAGGAGATGGCTACCAGCAGTAACTCTTGCAGCATGATTCCATGTTACACACAGGGCAAGGACGCTGAGCAACATGATGCCTATAGTCAAGAGCAGGGAGCAGGTAGGGGGGGTGCCATGTAGGAATGCTACAGCAACAAGCTGATATGGGGAAGCATAGCGAAAACCAATTATATACATGTGTATACACACACACACATCATCTTGATACAGCCAGGCTTGCTTCTTCTGTGCTTTGCAAGACTTCACCTCTTGCCTCTGCAAGCAATAACAGGCCTTGAGTCCTCATGCTTACCGGTCTCCCCAGCATGGAAAAAGTATGGCAAGTTGACCCCCAGGGAATACGGGATGATCAGGGCATCCTTCAGGTCCCATAGAGAATGACCTTCATCCTCATCACCAACCTGGGGGAAAGAGGAAAGGTATTTTTGAACATGCTCTGGAAGATGGTGGACTTACAGCTATATATCACTGAGGTGCCAACTGTACTGAAATTACAATGCTGTGGGGCTGTACTGAAATTACAAGCTGATTCTTTCAGGGGATTTTGTCAATTACCCTCAACAAAATCCTTAGCTGGAGGATTTGTGATTCATTTACACTGATTTCAGTACAGCAGCAGAGGATCTGGCTCTAGTATAAAACATATGCCATATTATACATGTAGTTATATTGCACCTCTAGGGGTTAACACGAAGCCACAGAAGAAATATGGTTACCAGGTCGAAGCCTGCCAGGGTGTCTGGGAAGCGGGCTCTGAGTGCCATGGCAGTGATGATGGCTTCTTTAATCTGGGAAACATTCAGCATCCTAAAGAGCAAGAGAAAGAAAGCAGTGCAGAGGCTCACTCCCACAGGCCTGCCTTCTTTGGGTTTAAGTTGTGAAATTGGGCCCCCAGGGGTATTTCCAAAATGCAAGTTGCTCCTGAATCTGACAACCAGCTTCAGGTCTCCAGAGTAACAGCAGTAGAAAATTGATATTGTGAAAGGAAACCCCTGAATGACCAGGAAATGCCTGGCTAGACCCTGCTGTCACTTGAGTTGAGGCATGCTTGTCTAAGACTCACCGGCTTTCCCATCTACCAAGCAGGGAACACAACAGCATGGAGAAAAAATGTTTAAATATTTTTTTCCTCTCGACTGTTTTGCTGGGAGGTGGGACAGTAGTTGCATTTCAAGAGAGTTTTAAATTTAGATTTCTTCCAGCCCTATCGGACTTAAACAACACAGTGCATTTTGCAGACAGACTCTGTCCATACCCAAGCTGGCCAGAGGCAAGCCAGCTCTGAACTGGAAACGGCATCATGCCGAGCCAGAGTGAGTAAGTGCTGCTGAGAGGTCTGTTATATTTGCTCAGGATCACCCCACATGACTTTCTGGCATCTGGCTGACTTGGAGAACAGCCTTGTGCCCGCCTGCGAACAGCAGCACGAACATACCGTACAAAGGCTGCCGGGAGAAAGGTTTGCAGGGTCCCACGAGGACCTTTGCAATACTGAGTGCCCATACTCGGGCACTGCTGTCACTGCTTCAGCTTCCACAGAGAGGAGGAGTATGTCCAGGCTCAGGAAGAGAGCACGCATGGCTTGGACACCCAGGCACGCAAGTGGCCCTCCCCTTGCTCATTCCCGCACCCAGGGCTCACAGACGCTTGTCTCTCCGGCACACGCCGTGAGCTAACCCTGGTCACTTCACACGTACACAGACTTATATAGATGATTTCTTATCCTCAGCCTTTTACACGTGCCAGGGAATGCTTCGGGAGTCAACACCCCAGGTCTGACAATGCATGTGGGCACTGCTAACCAACTGTGGCACTTCAGCCCAGCCCTCAGCATCGGTTCTCCTGGCCTGGACCCCTCTCTCCCCACCGCCGCGTCCGCCGTAGCACAGCCAGCCACACACAGCTGCTCTTAGCCCTGCTAAGCCTCTACCTGTGTGCTGTAAATATAATTTTGGCTCCAAGAAAGTCAGGGTGTTCCTTCACAAATTGCCTGGTCACTTCCCGATAGGTTGCCACGGACCATGATTTATTGTGCCGGGTGCCATCCAGTTCATAGACCTGCAGGACAAAAAGCACATAGCAAGCAGAAGTTGGAAGAGGTGTTTTATTGGAGGGTGGGGGAAATGAACTGAAGAAAACCTTGGGAGAAGCAATGTGCTGCAGTCCTGGCAACAGGGCAGAAAAAAGCAGTTAAATCTGTGCAGAACATTTTCTTCTTGAAGCCTTTACCAGCTGGCAAGAACCAAGGAGCAGTTTTCCTCCCTTGTATGTGATACAAGAAACAAGTTTCTCCATGTTCAGACATGGCAAGCAAGTGCCCTTGAGTACCCAGAAGAGACCATGACCTCTTACTCATGTCTGTATCAAATGCTAGAGCATTTTGTCCAGCCGTCTGGCGGCTCACACGCTCTGTGCCTTGCGGTGGCAGTCTGTCAGCCAAGGCAGCCCGAGGGCGTGCGAGGGCTGAGCTCCATAAGCTACCAGCTGGGCTGGGCTTCTGCTCCCCTCTGCCAGAGGTTTGCTCCGTGACCTTGAGTCGGTCGTTTAGTCTTGCCACGGTTTTCCAGTTCTCTGCCTGCAAACTGGGAAAAATAATCCTTTTGGCATGCTCTGTCTCATCAACTTACTTTGTGAGTTCCTCACTACCAGGGCTATATGCAGGGCTTTTGCCCTGATTTCAGCAGGGACATAGACCCTACATTCCCTGGTTGACACTAATCCACAAAGGCCCTGCCCGGAGTCGCTCACAAACAGCGGCTGAAATCACTCTGTCGGTTCTGTTCTTATCCTTCTTACCTTTCTTTTCTCCTTCATCTTCTCCTCCACTTCCTAAAGTGGACTTTAACTGGTCCACGCCACCTTCTTACTTCCCCTCCAGTGCTGCCCCTTGCAGCCATGCCCCTCGCTAAGCCCCTGCGCCCCGTCACGCCGTGGCGTCCTCCTTGCAGGCACCAGGAGCCGCGGGGCAGCTGCAGATGCTCAGAGGGAATTTTCCCCTGCTGCAGCCCATGGGAATGTGAGACTTTACACAGCTGAATTTGCAAACACAGCTGGGTTTGGGGGGCTTTTCCACAATGTTTGCTGTTTCGCACTAAATCCCGACTTTCATTTACTTTGCTTCAGGGGCCGCTTCTGGCGGGCTTTGCTGCAAGGCGAGCTTTTGCAGAGTGTCAACGCTGTTGTCCAAGCCTTGTAGAGGATCTCCAAGCACACAAGCATCTCGCTATTCCCGTCACACCCTGCTCACCTCGACTTTCACGGCAAAGCATTTCCCTTCCCTTCCCTCTCATCCCCACTCCAGCCTAGCTGGCACTTCCCTGCCTGCGCTGCCCACCGGGGCCGGCAGCCCAGCGTGCCCCCAGCTCCTCGCAGCCCTTGCAGCGCTACCCGGGCTGCAGGCAGCCCGCCTGCCTGTACCTCACAGAACGCCGAGCAAGCCCAGGGGGCTCTGGAGGCTCCCATGCCTGGAGCGTGCTGGCATTAGGAGCTGGATGGGAAGCAAATCTTCCCTGCCAAGCCTCTCTTCAAAGGACATTACAACCATGTCTAAGGGCTGCCGGTAAATGCAGGGTATTTTCCAGTCAGGCCCACGCATTTGTATCATCACAGATACTCTTGGCCCGGAAACCTGTGTGACCAGGGGGGATGCCAGCACTCGCACTGTCTCACAGCAGAGGAATTTTGACATTGCTGTTGTTTTCTCTTTCCAGGTACCCCAAAGACAGATGGTGACTGAGTTCAGAGCAACTGGCTCATGACCAACGCCCAGCAAAGTAAGGTACATATAAGCTTTGTGGTCTTCTCCGCCTCCTTTTTTTCCTTTTCAGTACACCCTTCTTACCTCAGGCACGATAGAGTGGCAGCCTGCAGCCCTGACACTGAGCCCTATTTTGCTATGGGGCCAGCCTGAGCCACAACAGGACAGGGTTAGCAGCCCCGCTCCCGAGCTGTTGTGGGGGAGGCATGCACAAAGCCAGATCAGCCTCCAAATTTGTCACAGCACCTGCCTGTCTGCTGACGGGGTGGCTGCAGACGCCTGCCCAGCAGCAGCAGTGGTTGCTGGGGTGCAGACATTCATCTGCAGCTGGCTGGAGCCCACCAGCCATTGCATGCAAGGGCAATGATTTAAGGAAGTTGCCGGCAGGCACGTTCGGGAGTCTGGCCACCGGCGGGACGTCAGCATGGCTGCTACATCCACTGGACGCTGTGGTGCCAGCAGCAAGCTGCTACCTGCATTCCCATGCACAACCCGCCACCACCACCTGGTCCTTCAAGGTGCTGCCAGATAGACCTTGCACAGCAGCTTCATTCCCATTGCAATGGATTGTTAAGAACATGGAGGTAGGCRGTGTAGCGAGGAGCAGTGGCCCCAGTTTGTTTGTTTTGGTAAGGCATCTGCCTCTCTGACAGAGTTCCCACCCCACGCTGCCCCGCTTGGAGCTGGTCTGGAGAACTGTATGGAAAAGGTGTGCCTGCAGTGTCGAAACTGCCACCGGGAAAGTGGGAATCGTTATAGCTGAAGAACGGTGGTGGGGCCTGCTGGTGCTTGGGAAGGCATTGGGGCAGCCTGGGATTGTAGGACAATCTGACCGGTTCCGGGTGACACGCAAGGAGAAAGACCTAAACTATTACCAACAGATTTTAGCGTTGGTGGCAATGAAAGGAGCAGTTCATACTTCATATACATAGCCAAAATTTTAGGTTGTCTGCAAACTGTGGAAGACTCTGCTTTGCCAATCAGTTTAGTAGCCTGTTCAGAGAAATCATTCTGAAATAAGCTGTGGATTTAAAATAACGTACTTATTCCAGAATAGGTCTCTATTCAAGACAAGAAATTGTTCCAGAAGAGCTGCCGCAGAACAGGTGATTCTGGTGCAGACAAAGCTGAGATACATCTTCCCAAACAGCAAGATTTTGACACAGCTCCCAGTCAGACTGTACAATGCAGTTTTGTGCTGTTGCCACAAAACTGGTGGCAGGTTTCTTCCTTAACCATTAAGAACAAAGCATCTCTCACTTTCAAGCCCTCGCCTATGCAAATCTCCAGCAAAGACCTTTGAATATGATCAAGGTTTTCCAGCATCCTTAGAAGGGCAGGTATGCAAACATCCAAAAACTAAATTCAAGATAGGGCTTGAGAAAAGTTATGGAGAAATAAGGATTTAAAAGAATACTAGAGAAGCCAAAAAATACGTACCGGAGGCAGGATAGCTCTTATCTCGACATACTGTATGTTATCTTCATAGAGCTCCAGGAGCCCCTGGTAGAAATAGGCCTTGAACACAGGTGCATAGGAGATAAGTCCAGAGGCAATGAGAAAGACTTCTTCAAATCTTTTCCAAATGAAAGTCTGAGAAGGGTAGGCCAGCTCAGGGGCATCTGTCACCAGGGTCAAGTTTCTCAGCAAGCTGTACAAAAAGCGTAAAGGGAAGAGGAAGAATGAGAAGAACAAACAAGTCAACTGGCTTTCAGCATGCAGAAAGCCACCAGCTGGCAGCTGGGTGTTCGGTACAGGAGGAAACAGGATTCCTCCAAGATAGGTGTGAGTTTTATTGTCAGAGGCCAAGCTTTGTGGACGTGACACTCTCCCACCCGCATGCTCTGGGGTGCAGCAGCGCCCAGCTGTGCTGAAGGAGGCACGTGTTCTTTGGGCAGGACCAGGAAAAGGTGCAAAGCCGTTCCTGCCACAATAGAGGCCCAATATCTAACTCAGAGCCTGTTGGCACTGCAGTACATATGAGTGTAACAACGACTAGTGCAACTAGGAAGCATTCAGGTCATTTTTTTGCCACCTATATTTACTACTCTAATGGCTGGTACAGATAATAGCTGACAGGTAAAAAGTCATATGCTACCTGTTGAGCTACAAGCAGGGTAAGACTAGGTGTTCAAAACCTGCCCCTTCCTTTTTTTGAGGGCAAAATCTTGAGGAGTAATAGAGTTACAAAAGGAAGTATGATGTTTTTATATCATAAGAATTGCAGTCTGCTACCCAGGGGTATCCTTAATCTGAAAGTAGGCTAGTACATTACTCCTGCAGACAATATATTCTCCCAAACATCTTCAGTGCGTGTAAAAAGTTATGACACCCGGCCGTCTGTTCACCACCTGAAGGCAGACAGAGTCTCCAGGAGATGCCACGTACTGGACCACCATCAACCTGCTTACTAAGCCTGTAACTTGCCCCGTGTATATCAAAATATGTCACCTAATATAAGTAGGGGGAAAATGATTGTGAATCAGAAATCCTTTCCCCCTCCCAGCGGAACAAACCTGATATCCTGCCTGCCTTGCTGATAACTTCTTCAGACATGTCTGCTGGGAAACAACTGATAAGAATCGCGGGTCCTGGCTTTTCCTTAGTGGGACAGAAACTTATTTATTTCCTCCATAGAATCAGCTGTCATATAAGCCTCTCAGAAATCCAGAGAGGCGGTGGGTAGTTTTATCAAGCAGAGTTTAAGGGAGCCAGTAATTGCAAGATTATCTAGTTGTGGGTGACAGCTTGCATTTAGGACAGGGCAAGCGTCTGTGCCGCAACGCTGTCCTCTGACAAGCTGATAGCCTTCATCCTGCCCGAAGCCTTGCATCTGGCAACAGCTCTCCTCCCTCCGCCGGTGGCCACCTGAAGAAGAGTTTGTAATACATTTCTTAGGCTGGTAGGCAAATTCTGACTGGCAATACGGGGGTGATTAACTTCATTCCTGAGTGGACAAACTGAAACCATCACAGCAAGCTACAGAGCCAGGTGCTTGCAGGCAGGTGGGCTTACCAGTCCGGCCAGGCCTGATGCTTGTCTAGTGTCAGGGGCTAAGCAGGTTCAGATAGAAATACCTTCAACCATGCTTCATCTTTCATCCGAGTATATTGTTTCCCCTTGATAACAGCTACTGATCTTTAATAATGTTTCATGTTTGATGTCTTGCCCCCCATCCTCATGCAGCGCTCTGCTCTGTTATATGGGAGATGTGGGTTTGATTTGTGCTCTTATTATCTTCTTCCAGGAGGCTTCTGTGGATGGAATTAAAAACCTCCCTCCTACGGACGTAAAATGTGATCTGGTCCAAACTCATAAACTAAGACATCCTGGGCAGGGACATCCCTTTTGAGTCCCTCCATCCTGCCCATAAAATAGAGCCCATTCCCCCAGCATCTGCCTGCTGTTTCGATCTCTAAGGACCCTCTTCCAGTGGCTGCAGTTTCATTTCTTCTTCACTCTGTTAATTTCTTTGCCGGGAGCAATTTTAGAAGCAAAACTGTACATAAAGAGACTCTCGTACCATGTTAAGGATGAGATTTTAAGTGCTCAACAGTCAGGAAAATTCAGAGTTAAGGTTTCCACAGCAACTTTGGCTCTGCCCTCCTGCGCATTACAATAGGGGCTTTGGTGCCATTATCACAGGACACTGGGCAACCCCAGCTACTGTTCAGTAATCCATGCAACCAAACAGACCGAGCTGGACCATGGCCGGAGCGGGTGGCGTTTCGGGCAGGCAGGGGGGAGCACGCAGCAGTGGGAGACACCATAGCATCACCCTAGAAACCAGGAATGCAGGAGCCAGGGGCATCTTGAAGGCACTGATCCAGCTGCCGGAGCAGAGAGGGTGTGCTGCAGCTCGGCAGGGAGGGGAGAGAAGGTTTCGTGTGGGAAAAGCTGGGGAAAGCAGACTTGTCCACTTCCCTCCTGGCCTCAACCCTGGCCGAAGGGCAGCTCCCCGCCAGCCCCGCACGCCGGTGGAGAGCACCTGCCTGAAGCCGAGAGCCGAGCGGGGCTGTTCCCACCAGCCCTGCAAGCACCAAGGGAAAAACCTCCCCGTGGATCAAAAGGCCGTGCAAGCCTGTTCTCGCCACCCCGCGCAGCTTCGTTTCAGATAAGGACGAGCAGTTAGTCGGGCTCCCACTGCTTTCTCCCCTTGTCCTGTGAGAACTCGGCTCCTCCAGCAACGAGCGCGCACAGGGCTCCCCTCCCTGCCTTTAAATCTAGCTGTACAAACTTGTGGTTGTTTACTTAGCCTGTGCTCTTGGGCTAGAAACAGCAATAAATCCCCACACCACCCTGCTCCTAAAAGCACATAAATCAAATCATGCTTTTTTCATAATCCCCTTTGCTTTGAGACTGATTATTGATCCCTATAACTGTTGAAGATTTATTGCGTAATAGTGATCCATCCTTGATAACTGGATAATCTCCTAAGGGTTCAGGGGCTTTTGCCATCAGTAGCTCATGCAGATGAAGCAAAGTTTCATAAATACATTTTTTGCTTCTTTTCTGGAATGGGCCCTCGCCAGTGATCAGGTGCAGACTACAAATAGCCTTCCATGTCATGTCATATATGCACTGAACAATGCTATTGCAATGCATATGCCCAAAGGGGCACAGCTAAAATGACCAGCTAAGGATTATTTATTTTCAACTGTGGTTTTGCTTTCTCTTTTCCTGTTTTTTTTTCCCCTAACTCTTTTGCTTTCTTGCGCTATATAATGCAGAAGCGAACGGTTTTGTTGCCTTGTTTTTAAAGGGATTCTTTTTCCTGCTTCTTTTTCTGTTCTCAATGGGTAATTATACCCCTCTCTTCACCGTAGTATCTGAATGTCTTCCAGTGGTGCATTAAATAGTGTGACTAACATCTGTCACATGTGGTTCATTCGCTTTCTCTCTCTCTCTCATCCCCTCTTCTTCTCCCCAAGGGGAGACTTGTAGAGGGAGCGGAGTGCTTTGTTTCTGTAGTGGATTTTTATTCTTTTTTTTTTTTTTTTCTTGTAATGCACACACTGCCCTATTTTTCTGTGAGATAAGGCAGTCAGAGGACATGGAGGGGAAGGTGATGGCGGTCCGGGCAGCCGTTAGCGCCCAGGGGAGTTGTCCCCGCAGCCTCGGCCGTGGTGTCAGCTCCCTCACAGATGACTTCATCCTGGTGATAGAGAGCTCCGCTGGGTCGCCGGAGCTGCGCTGCCGGGCACGGCCTTAATCCTCGGGCTGCTGGCGGGGGGTGTGTGCGGTGGTATTTTACAAATATCTAGAATGTCAGCGCTGTTTCCCTAAATATCTAGGGGCATGCTCTTGCTTTAGAGACGGTGGCCATTATGTTGCATCTTGAGGAAAAAAATGGCATTCTGCTATATCGTAATTGATTGTGAAGTAAATAAGTGAGGATTATTTTTTCTTTTAAGTCTGAAAGAAAAATTCCCTTCCTTTCTCTGTCTCCTGGCCCGCAGTCTCCTGACTCTTGTAATAGCATCCTTTTGGAAGCTTACCAGTAACAGAATACTCCAGGGTCTTGGCCCATAAGACGTGTGTTTTGAATAGGAATGATTAAACCTTCTTTTGAGGGAAACAAACAAAAAGACTTCCTTCCAAAACACACACACACATATGTATTTATATGCATGTATACCTAAAAATGCAAACAGCAAAAACGTAATGCAGATACCTCTCTCCCTCGCGCCTTCCTGGTCAGGAATGCAGTAAGGTGAAAGAGGTGCAGCCTCTCAGAAACATTTCCATTGTTCCCTAGACATTTGCTGATCCACCCTGTCTTGCATGAGAGCCCTTCCCTGCTGCCATATTCCCTTGATACTTCCTTGAAACCACCCAACTATCCATCCGTTCCTTCCTCTGACATCTGCTTTCTCTCAGCTTGTCAGTGCTCAAGGGCAAAGAGGAGTGCAGGAAAGAGGTAGGCTGGGATGCACATGTTCAAGAGACTGGGAGAGTTTCCAGAAACTGAGAAGCAGAACAGATTGGGGCCTATTCCTGGCTAGAGACCTATTTCCAGGCGGCCAAAAAACATTCCTAACCCCTAGACTAGTACCCAGGGATTAGATGAAAATAGGAGGGGAAGCGCCTCAGTGTGGCTGTTGTTCATGTGTTTGCACATTATGTGCAATGACTCCTCTGCGATTTTGTGGTGATGAGCACAGAAGGGCAAGAAATGAAGGACAGCATACTCAAATGAGTGAGTCTRAGCACGCAGTATGCGAGAGATCCAAGTTTGTACTTGGCTCTGGCACACATTTGCTGAGGAAAATCACTTCATTGGTCTCTGCCTCGGTTTCCCCTCTGCCCTTGAAGAGACCCTTGTGGCGGGGTCTGTCTTGTGTCCCTATGCAGTACCTGCCACTCTGAAGTCCTGCTCTGACTCGTGGCTACTAGACATTGTCAGACAACTAATACAAAAGAAGAGGAATGTGATAACACTGCCTCTGAAAAGAAGTCGTGTTCCCAAACAGGACCATAGGGAACCAAACAATGCACAGCTCCACCCTCCTAGGTGTATAGTATGCTGTGGCCTCTAGCCTCAGCCAGAAAGGGACGTCACGCTACGGAAATATAACCAAAAACAAATACAACGAAGGGTTGCTCCTGAGATGGTTCTGAAATACCCAGTGCAATTGCTTGGGCTTTAAGGAAGTGAAGCTGTTTCAAAATCCAAAATCTTGCAATTATTTGTGGGTCTGCTGGTGGGGTTGAAGAGAGCTCGTGCCATGGTCTTTCCCTCATCATTGCTTCCAGTAGAAGCGGAAGGGAGCTAATGGGGAACCAGTTTTCTCTTTGGAAGACGTAGATAAGTAACTTCTCACTGGATCTTATTTCTTCCATCACACGTCAGGGCAGTTGAGCCTCAGKGTATAAAAGGTCAAGAGCCCTGGGTCTGGCACTACCTTCTCCTTCCCTTCTGGAAGTGCTCAGACCTCTGCAGGAGAGGGGTGGTGGGTGCCCCAGAGAGTCAGCTCCCTCTGCCCTGCCCCTTGCTGTTGTTGGGGAGGGAAGGCAACACCATGCCAAAGGTTTGGCAGCTCCTCAGCTTCCCAGCCTGACCTCCTTCCCAGATCTGTAGGGCACAGAGACCAGAAAGCTTCCATGTGGAGGGGATGCCAGCTCCCTAAGCGTTAATAGGTCTCTATTTAAGAGCACACACCCTCATTGAAGAGCACTACACTAAAAAACATGAAGTTTCACTTAGGAAATGCCATAATTAGGGTCAACCGCATCACCTTAATCCAGCCTTCTCCTCATGTGTTGGCATGGCGATACTGTCTTTAATTACATGACACCCCATACTATTTTTTTCCATGGGACCACAGCCCCCTGGAGCACCGTGGGTCACAGTGCCCTCTGAATGGATCGCTACTCAATATTTTCCTTTGCCCTCATCACTCAGTGTCTGACTTCATACATTATTTAGCGTGCTCTCTCCAGCCCCCCGCACGCCATGCAGAACCACACGCTTCCTCCTGGCCTTTTCGGCAGGGCTTTGTCCCGGGATCAATGGCCCCTGGATGGAGAGATAGGGCTCCCTCTTCCTGCCGCCACCAGCTGGAGGGGGAGCCAGGCTATTCCCACCCACCTGTAAGTGGTTAAATGGTAGGTGGCTGCTGAGCAGCCAACTAACACCTGGTCCTGATAAAAGGCTGCTAGCAGTTAAGGTAGGAGCCACCTGCAGGGAGGGGAGCTCCTGCAAGAGAGTGAGCGATGCCTTGGGGAACCAACTGAGGTGTGAGCTCCTGGACAGCTATAGGAAGCCTTGCCTGTAAGGGGAGAAGCTTTGTTAGCAGGAGGGTGTTGAGGGGGGAGTGCTACCAGGCAGAGGACCTGTGTGTAGGGTTCATTGGCTCAGCCAGTGCCCAGGCTGAGACGTAAGCCCTTGTCTGAGGGTAGGATGGCAAGTCGCAGTTCCTGGTGCCTGAGGGTCCTGTTGGGAATGAGTGCCCCATGCTTCGGTGTGGTGGGTACTAGTGAGGTTTCAAAGAGAGCCCTCAGAAAACAAGGATGGTGTTTGGAGGGGGAGGCTGGGTTGTGTTTTCTTTTGGGTTGCTTTGGGTTTTTTTGCTAGTGCAGTAACTAACATAAGTAGTTTTTCCAACTTCTTGCTCTGAATCAAGACAATGACTTTACAAATGGCTTCTCTGCTGTTGGGGAGAGCCTGTTCCTCAGCTACCTGACTTCCTCATCCTGTTCCTGGGTACCTCAATGGATGAGGCAAGGTCGTTCACCATGCAGCCCTGTCCCATGCTGGGAGCACATCCTGCCTGTGTGCTGAGGAGAAGGTGGGGGCAGGTCATATAAATCTGCTTAAACCACTGTCTTCAACATGTCTGTTTAAAGGACCAGAGTGAGGGTGCACAGAAAACTTCAATTTTGATGGTCTCTAATTCTGGTGTACTTAATGCTGCAACCTTCAAGTTCTTATATTACTATCTGCTTGTTCTATGTATGCAGCCCTAAACAGAGTTTCCCCACTTTCAGAGCAGCAAGCAAATGGGAAAGTTGGACCAGAATGATCCTGTCGGCTACACCACGCTCTCATGAAGTACGAGCAGGCTTGCAACTCCCCTTCACTTACCTGCTATCGAACTCGGTCACGTTGCGCAGCTGTTTCCGGTAAGTCTCCAGCAAAACCCACTGGGAGCACTGGGCTGGCACTGGGTGAGGAGGGTGAGGCTTGGAAAAGTGAAACCGAACGGTGCCCGTGTGGGTGAAGCAGATGTAGCAGTCAGGGAGGTAGGTGGCATTGTACACCAGCCAGTCCACACTCAGGATGGCATAGTCATGCAGGTGTAAGACAGCACCTGGTGGGAAGAAAAGTATATCCTAATGAGACAAGGCAGCTGAAAAGAAGGATCGGAGTTTTAACGTGATAGTAGTTTGAGTTTGCCCATCCAAGGGCATCTGGAAATGCTTCTAGATGGCTGTGAGTGACCTCTCCCAGCAGAGAGACAGAGCGGCTGCTCTGCCTCCCCCATGCTGGGGGATGTGGCCCCCTCCACATCAAACGCGGGGCAGGCAGAGCGTGACAGCTCCCTGGGAGCGGAGGGAGGGGGGGAAATCAATAGGGAGCTCTGCTTCTCCACTGGGATGGAAAATGCTCTGAGTTATTAAAGGTCTTTCAGACAGACTTTGCTGTGAGCTGGCTCAGGCCCCACTGATTTAAAGAGGAACTCGCACAGTAGGCAGCAGTTTACAAGGCATACTAGCTGACTAGCAGACCTGAAGCAAGCCTCTGTATCTAAGCTGTGTGAATCCCAGCATCAATTTTTGCATCTAGTCTGTGCCTCTTCTTTCATCTCTTTGAAACTCTAGTGTACACCAAAATCCCAGACCATGACACACTGGGGAATTGCACTCAGATGCAGAAGTACCATCTACTTCTATCCCTTATCAAAAGCATGCTCACTTACRTTGTACATCTGTTGCTGGCCAGCACGAAGGGCCTTTGGGATGCTCTGTTATTGTGCAGTATGTTGGCAACTGCCAGTCTTCCTGGCATAGGAAGCATCTTCTGCATGCTCAGCCCATCCTTTTGTTTTGCTAAAATCTCTCCTTTTGCAAAGACTTCTTACGTTATTGGTGCTTGAACTAAACTTCACCTTTGTTAAGGGAAGGTACTGTGAGAGCTAAAGTCTTACAGATATGTATTTTATTAGCCTAGGGGAGACCTCGGAGTCAAAATAGCTTTGACACTCTTAGGGGTAAAGGTGAACGTGAGTAGGAGGAACAAAACAAAAGACTGGTATGCATGTGACATTAGACAAACTTCAAGACTATATAGTGGACTAATCTAATATAGGCTATAATGTCTATAATCTCTCACTACAGAGGGTCTGACTGTTAAGATGCTGAGCAACTGTGGTTACTGTTCTCACCAGAGCTAGTGTGACAGAATGGGCATGCCACAGCTGTCTAGATCTGACCCTCCTCTCACTGGCAGTGCCACACTCCTTCCTGTGTGAGCAGCAATAGAAATTACAGTAGTGCTTGAAACAACAGTAATTCCCCAGGGGCTCTGATCAAGATTGAGGCCTCTAAGACTAGGTCCTACTCAAGCAGTTACAAGGATGTGATCTTGGCCCTAAAAGCTTACAGCTCTTGCAAAGATTCTGAGAACCCATTTTAGCATCTCCTGAATTGAAAAGTTAATTTTTTGTTTTGATTCCTCCTTAGTATCAAAGATACCCCATTGAAGAGGGGGGTACTTTTAAATTCCTTACTATTCAATTCAGTAATGAAAGGGTAATGGCAACTCTGACATCCCAGTCATTTATGGTAACAGATTAGGATGCTGCAAGCCAGGGATCCTCATCCCACACCAGAGGTTGGGAGGGAGAAGCTGGGAAGTGAGGAAGATGGCTCTTATCCATGTGGCAGTGTCACAGCCTTGCAAGTGAAAAATGCTTCTGTGGAGAAGCTGACTACCAAATCTTCCAAAGCAGGCCACCAACCTGTTTCCAGGCAGCCACATGGGCAAGGCCATGGGAGTCTGCATCTAAAGAGGGACTGGAAGGGTGGACATAGCGTTCAGAGTCACAGGGGTATTGGCAATGTCCACCGCAACTGTCTCATATCTTTAGTTAAAAAGGGCACCTTGTTCAAATGCTTCCTTACTGAACCAGAGATGCAGAAGGAGAAACTAGTCAGCTAGGAGTGAAGGCCTTCCTCCTGTGATCATCTCAACCTCCTGCTTCTCCGCTGAACTGTCAGTGGCTCAGGGACATGGAGACACCAGGCTTCCTGCTACACAGCCTAGGTGGCTTGGATTTCCACTTGGCTAAAAATATCCTCTCCTTTCCATCACAACCTGGAGTACTGAGATTTCAAATGCTGCTGTGTCCCAGCTGCTTGTCAGAGGATGCACAGGGTGACGTGGTGAAGGTATCGGACAATCTCATGCCATTATCTAACCTAGAATGTTCCAAATGCCTTAACTATGTGTGTGCTGCAGAGTGCAGAAGCCCCTTTTGGTATAGGGCATGGCAGCCCATTAGCACGTAGCTTGCTGCACAACAGGGGAGAAATGACATCTCTAAACTAAAGACAAGAGGAGAAATGCCTGCCCTTATAAGCAGAGATCTCCTACAAGTGCACAGAACAGAACCTGATTAAGAAAGACTAAGTGAGAGAATACAATCGTTTCTATATCATATTCTGCAGGTCACATCAACACAGGCTTTGACTTCCATTCAACAAGCAAAAAAACTTGCGGTGTTGGAGGTAGCACCTTCCTCCTCTAGTGCCCCAGACTTTCCAGTAGACTTCCAGGCCTGCTACAGAACCACCTGCACAAAAGCTTATTGGGGGATACAGCACTTTTGGCTAAGTGGGCTAAGGCAAGGATGGTAGCATGTCTGTGGTATGTGTGCAAAAAGGAAAGGCCCTGGCTGGAACTTGCTGAACAAGTATGAGTGTCTGTGATGTCTTGTTGTCTTCACTTCCTCTGCCCTTTCTCCACACTTGAAAGGCTGAAGGATCCATATTGTTATAGCAAATGCTACAATTGCTGGAAATGTGTATTCATCCAATCCGTCCCCCTCTTCCTCTCTCCCCCTGCCCCGTCCCCAAGCTCAGAGGCAGGGCTCTTCCTGGAACCCAGKGAGCATGATTTACAGCTCTCATAAGCTCGCCTGCAACCAAAGGTCTGCCACATCTCCTCATACTTTTTCCCAGCTCTGGCATAGAAAGCAAAAGGCGAGAGGAGGATGACTAAGATGAGCAACCCTTAGGCCAAGCCTACCTTTTGGCATGCGCTTTAAGATGCTGAACACCGCGCTCTGATCAATGAGGCCTTTTGCCCGAAAGAAGTGCATGCTTGGAGGAAACTGTCCTGTAGTCATGGCTATTGCAACCTCCTCCTTCTTGAGGTTTACGAGCTTTGTATTGAGCTGCTGTTCCTGTCTGCTCAGCACCAAATTGCCACCTGTCTGATGGGTTTTCTCCTCCTGCATTAGGGAGTCCCGGTCCTTCCAGAGTGGGGTGGGAAGGCAGAGGGAAGCCAAATTCAGGAGAAGGTATGCCAGCCTTATGCCTTGCCCAGATGGAGGCTTCATCTTAGCGCTGCACCTGAAGGGGAACAAAAGAAAATTGGAGCACTAGCACAGGTCAGAAGGTGACATCTTAGCAATGACCCATTGGGACATTAAACTGCTGGCCCATCCTGCAGAAGTAGTGAGTGAGTTAGATGTTCAGTACTGGGGGAGCATCTGGTACCTGTGTCCTCTGTGTTTAGGACTATGCATTCACGCACTCCCCATGATGCTGTCTGCACACAGCAAGACTGTGGGCAGGGTGGAGAGGAGATGTTGCTCCCTGGATCAGGCTGGCAGCACACCACACAGACCTGCAATCTGGCAAAGGTCTCACCCTGGAACAGGGGAGCGGTGAGGTCGGGACTCTGGCTCGCAAGCTGGGATGGAACCCCCTCAGAATAAGGGGTGCTGGTGACAAGGTGCTGGCTGTGCTGCCAGTATCCCAGGGAGGGAAGCAGGGAGCCATAGCACTTGAGGTGCTTTTGTTTTTTTGCTTGAGCTAATCGGATCCTGATTCCCTACAGTCAAGACCTTGTTGCTGGTTTTGGCTGGGATAGAGTTAATTTTCTTCATAGGAGCTAGTATGGGGCTGTGTTTTGGATTTGTGCTGGAAACAGTGTTGATAATACAGGGATGTCTTAGTTACTGCTGAGCAGTGCTTACACAGAGCCAAGGACTTTTCTGCTCCTCACCCCACCAGCGAGGAGGCTGGGGGAGCACAAGAAGCTGGGAGGAGACACAGCTGGGACAGCTGACCCCAACTGACCAAAGGGGTATTCCATACCACATGATGTCATGCTCAGCATATAAAGCTGGGGGAAGAAGAAGGAAGGAGGGGACGTTTGGAGTGATGGCGTTTGTCTTCCCAAGTAACCGTTACACGTGATGGAGCCCTGCTTTCCTGGAGATGGCTGAACACCTGCCTGCCGATGGGGAAGCAGTGAACGAATTCCTTGTTTTGCTTTGCTTGCGTGCGTGGCTTTTGCTTTACTTACTAAACTGTCTTTCTCTTAACCCACAAGTTTTCTCACTTTTACTCTTCTGATTCTCTCCCCCGTCCCGCCAGGGAGGGGGAGTGAGTGAGCCAGCTTAGTTGCTGGCTGGGGTTAAACCATGACACACACTTATAGTATATTCCAGCTATCAGAGGGGTTAATTTATGGGCAGAAAACCACTGGCTTCCCCTGCAGTGACAGAGGCATGTCCCTTCCTTGCAATCCCAGAAGAAAGAGGACAGAAGGGAGACCATGGGAGTAGTAAGAGGTCACAGGAGACAGGCACATGTGAACTTTGAGAACTCTGCCCTTCCCGAAAAAAGCACAGCTGCAATATAATCCTTCAACACCAGGCTTTAGTGACCCTCCACACCAATCCCTTCAGACCAAAGCAGGCTGGGGAAAGGCTCAACATTTTGAAATGGTCCCCTGTGAATTACATAGTAAGTCCCTGTTTGCGCACATATTCTCTGCTTCCAGCCTCTCCTCCACCCGTGGTGCCTCCAGCCTCTCAGCCTCTGTCGCATCAGTGGGTCCCAGGAGATTAAGATGTGCTGGGGGAGTAATCTGCTGGGAACAGGGAGGGGGTAGACGCAGCCCCATGTCATGCCTGGCTCTGAACTTAGCGAAGGAAACATCCTAGAAGGTGCTATCTTAGCCCTGGTGAGACTGACTCACTTACTGTTAACTTTCCTCCTCCTTGCATCCAGAGCTCATCCAGCTGCTGCTCGAGAGAGCAGGGGACAGTTATCTCTCTTGCAAGCCGGCACTGTCCCAGCAAAGATAAGGAGGCAGGATCCGTCCTGGCAGTGCAGAGCGAGGCACCCGCCGGCGCAGACAGTTCCTCTTCCTGTGCTGTTGCTCCGGCTTGCTCAGCTTTTATTTATCCCCGTCCCTACCGCTTCATGAATATATAAAGAGGAGGAGGAGGCAGGGGAGGTTATGAGAAAGCAGGACACAGGCGCCTGGGCAGGCAGCTGAAGGGAGCTGGGCTGGGAACCGGGGGGCCAAAGCAACAGGGTCACCTACGGGAACCCCTCCAGTTCCCGCACAGAATAGAGGTGGACTCTTTAACCTGTCATTGCCTGCCTGTGAGGCGATCAGGGGCTTGTCTGTGCAGCCCTCCTGCATATCCTGATACGCGTRTGCAGCTTTTAAATATCCTGGAAGAAACACCTAGGCACATGTTCCCGGTACGGGGAAACTCTCAAGCCCTGCTCAGGCTGTCCCAGGAATACACGTGAGCTTGGGTATCTAATCTGATGTAGAACACCATGGATTTAATGCCAAGAACACTGCAAACTCTACTTACTAATGGGTTTTCATCTGAGAAAACAGTAATTTGTAAAAGTAGTTTTAAATTATTTTGCCCAGTCTTTGCCAGCTGTGCGAACCAGGCAGACATCAATATCAACGGGCCGCACCAGGGCTGCATTGGGCACACAGGGCTAAACTTGTTCCTGGGGACTGAATCAGGTGGAGGTGGGTACTGTCTGATTTTTTTTTTTTTTTTAAATCACAACAAATATTGTAATTTCACCATTTTATTTTGCACAGTTGAATGGACTGAGTTTTAAAGTTATTTAAAGCAGATGTTACATAAACAGCTTCCAGTAGAGAACAAAGTCCATTTGGTTTAATTTAATAAAATCGTTAAAATTTTGAATTTTTTTAATAGAAAAAGAAAGATCTCGTAAGCCAAGAGCTATTGAAAACAACCCACAGCAGTCACAAAGACCATTTTCGAGGCAGAGAAAGTAGAATCTGGCCAATAATACATTAAATTTCATTAGCTGGCACCACTGCAACAGATTGAAAGCGAGGTGGACAGGCCCCCCTGAATATCTGAGCTGGACACTCGCCAGCTTTCCCTCCTCTCCTGGTCCCTTCACTCTTTGCTGTCATCAAGATTAGTCCCAGCATCCATGCAGGGATGCACCAGGATCCCCCAATGCTCTCCGAGCCCCAGCTGGGGCAGCATGTCTGGAGGGTGGGTGGCTGCGGCCCCTTGCCCACTCCTCAGCAGGATGGGTTTTTTCTGGAGTCCCAAGATGATCCTGTTCCCAAAGGGAGATCAGAAGAGCAGAAAGACAACCCAACTATGCAACGGTCTGCCTAGTTGATGAAAGCAATCCAAGGAGGTATGGGGAGAGACTGCAGAGGGAAGCACGTGGAGTGGAAAAGGGATGGTTCAGCAAGGACAAGCATTCTGCCTACAAATACCTTCAAGGGAACAATATAAGCGAGGGAAGGGATTTGCTCTAATTATCTCGGAGTAGTAAAGCCTGGCGTTAGGACCATAAAACCAAATTCAGGCTAGGCAGTTAGAAAACYGTCTCTGCAGCGAGCAATTGGGCGCTAGAGACAGGTTCCCAGGGAGGAGCATCGAGAAGGGTTAAATGCTGTGCGAAGGACCTCAAATAGCAGCTCAGAGCCAGGCAGGGGTCTTGGAAATGCCTGCCAGAGTGCCTCAGAGATTTGCAGTGCTGGTTCATCCCATCAAATCGAGTTTGAAAAACAAAACCAAAGTCCAGTGCTAAAACACTTCTTTAATGGGACTTTTCCATGTAAGCGATCGCAGCCATTGCCAGGAGAGTGCTGTACATATGTTGCAAGGGTTGTGCTAGGAAATAAGATGGTGTTCGAGATGCTTTGCTCTCTATTAAAATGTGGTCCGTGCTCTGAAAACAAAAATCATGGGGGGCCAGCACTGGTGAAATAAGACCGCAGCTACTTTTAGGCAGGATCCGTCTGGACACAGAGCGTAGAAGGAGGGAGAACAGGACAACCCAAGCCAGGGTATGGTTGCCACCAGCCAGGAGCCCCATTTGTGGGAGGACCTGGGTTCCTCTAGTGCCTGCAGGCATTCACAACTCTGGCTTCAGACTTCCCGGGGAACCAAKGCATGGTATAGGAAGACTTGTCCTGTATAAAGAACCAACAAGGAATGTTACAGGGGTTGCATGCCGRCGCATCTCTTAGCTGGTTTGAATTCTTGCTGAGAAGTGGGTAGCCTGGCTGGAGGTTGTGTAATAGCTCTGTGTGTCTGTCTATGAGATCGTGATTGCAGTTCCTGTCCAGTCYTGACTGACTCCTGAAATAATCTTAAACTCCTTGGCTCTGGTCCCGCTTGCTGTTTAGCTAGGGCTGATAGGGGCACCAGTTATGCCTGCTCCCTCCTCAAATGCCCCAGCTGTTCTCTAGTTTCTTGGGTGTTTTCTAGCCCATGCTGACCTCTCGGCTGCTGCAGCTGTACCTAGCAGTGTTCAAAAGCCCTGTTTCAAAGCTGTTATGGGTACGTCTGTGGAAGCCGCAGGCACACCCTTTCTTTATGCCCAGCTGCACGTCAGATGCATAAGAAGCTTTAAATAGCTGGTAGCCACCACTTAGTGCTCTCAGTGAATTCCCCCTGGTTCAGTTTCAGTTCCGTATGCGAACCAGTTTTTTTCAAACCTTCTGAGCTTCTTGGAGGCGACGACTACCACCTCCTCCAGCACGTTTCCCCACCTCTCCCTCCTGCATCTTCCCTGCTGCTGCCACAGCTGAGTGTCTGCTCCCACCATTCAGTCCCTTGCAGCAGCGGCGGTGCAAAGAGGCGCATGGACACCGTCCCCAGCAGCAGGGTGCAGGAAGTGGGGGAGGACCGCAGAGCTGGCAGCATCATTGGGCTTGTGGATGTGCATTTTTCACTTCATCTTTCAGCTCGGCGTATCACACGGTGCTTTACAGTGTCCTGCAAAGTCCATCTTTCTGCTGTAGCCTCTGCGTGGAGGATCAGCTTGCTCCATGCCACTGAGGATCCCAGCCCCAGATTAAAGCCCTGCAGCGTGTGTAGATGATAGCAGAAGCTACAGCGATGACCAATCCAGCAGAGGCTAGACATAGGGCTGGTGCAGACCCAGCTGTATTTCCCGTGTGGGCAACCCATTTTGCGTAAGCCAAATCCGAACCAAGGAGCATTTCTGATAGTACAGAGGGTCAGGGTGTCTTTTAGCTTCCTAGCCTCTCTGAACATGCTGAAGTCTAAGCCATGCTGTGGAAATATCACCGTAAGGCCAGGAAGAGAAGGTTAGAGCTGGGAAATGCGTTCCCAGCTCTACCAGTTAGCTATCCTTTCTGTGCCAGCTGCCTCATTTGTGAAATGGGACCAATTCCCTACTTAGCTGCCCTGCCTGACAGTGGTGATTATTTACTGTATCTGCTGGTGAAATAGCCACGCTCCCTGGGCCAGCGGCTAGATGACTGCGGTTTTAAAGCAAGTCTGCATAAGAGACATTCTAGTTTTGAGAGGAAAACTGTGAGGTGGGACAAGGGGCTGGAAGGCAGCCGTACACAGGCAGACGTGGCAGTGAATGAGGGCAGGCTGTGGAAAGCCTGCTCCTTGAACCCCTACCTCTCTGCTAGGCCTGGGTGAATACACAGTGTCAGTCCCTGCTCCGAAGCAGTCCCAGCCCACGGTTAATGCCTGTGAAATGCTTAGAACATGTAAAAGTGCTAAGTGCTATAAATTATTATTAAGAATAGACTGGCCCAGGATGTTTGGGATGATTAAAACCTCCCCACTGGCCTGCTAAATAACCTCTGCTTTGGTCTGGCTGGGCACAGGTTGGTATTTTTTTTTTTTCCTATTTTTCMCACACACACACCCTTTGTGCCCAGCCAGGCAAAAATATGGGCCATTTACCAGCCAAGCAAGGAGGTCAGTGGGAGCCCTGCAGCAGAGAGGACACCAGTCTGCCGTGGGTCATGCCAGCAGCATTGCTCCCCAGCCTACAGCCAAGCTCTGCTCACCCTCAAGATGCTCCATCCCCATTCAGAAACCCTCCCTCCCCTTAGCTGCCCAACCATGCCTCCGTCCATCTGTCCTTCCGCTCTTTCTCAGCCACATCCGCAGCTCTCTGATGATTTAAAATGAATAAGACACTTGAGATGCTACAAGAACTGGAGCTGGGAATGGAGAGCGCTAAACTCCCAAGTTAACGATGAATCACTCGGGGAGTGGAGTCATTGATTTGTAATCATTGCCTGGCTCCCAAATATAATAGCCGTGAATTCCTCTGACCAGTGACCGAGACGAGGTGCTTTGGGCTATTCCCAGCACACCTGCAAAAATTCAAATCCGTCTTGCTCACAAGAGCAGGGCTCATAGCTCTGGGAGCCCAACAGCTTCATCAGCACTCGCCCTCCGGAGTGGAGCCAGCAGTGCTCACCGGCAGCAGCCTGCACCGTGCCAGGCTGCCGCTGCGCTGCTGCTGAGCTGAGCTTGCAAATAAATAAGTCAAACCGCATCGTTTCCTTCAAAATCCTCCCCCCTCCCCGGGGTTGTTCCCCACTGCTGCCACCCTGCAGCGGAGGGCTGCAAAGGAGAAGGACAAAACAAAGCGAGCCGGTGTGTATTAGCACCCTGTTGCTTTGGGAGCAAATGGCAGGCTGCCAAGGGCTCCCAGGGCAGGAGCTGAGAGCCCTGGGTATTCGGGAAAGAGGGTCGGTGCCATCCAGGGCAGGTCCCAAGCTGTCTCCGAGGTTTCTGTGCAAAGGCTCCCAGAGAATATTAGCAGAGTCTTGAGTTTATTATTTGTATTCTCTCCCTCACCTACCTACTAGGGGCAAAAATGAGAGCAAACTAGGCAACCGAAACATCCTGGATTAGCAAGAGTACCTGACTCGCTCTCTCGCGGGAATGACTTTAGGGAGAGAAGCCCAGTGCCACTGTGGGAAGTGTTTTCTTGCTTTTTGCATTAGTCACATCAGGTTTCCTGCCTGCCCTGGGGTGTCTATCCATCACCAGGCTGTGGTGGCTCCCAGAGATCAGCATGGTTTTGAGCGGGTTGGTCCTAGTATAACAAGCAGGGCAAAATTCCTGTTCCTAAAAGCTATATTCTATCTAAACATCCCCCTCACTCCCTGACTCCTGCTCCACCCACCTGGCTTCCCCAGCCAGAACCTAAAGCAAACCACATCTCTGCCTAGACTCCTAATCCCCCCACCTCTGCCCCGGCAGTCCATCACGCCTTGATACAGAGGATCTGAGTTCGTCCCTAGTCACTCTGCAGCTGTGGGCATCCCCATGACCTCTGCCAGGACACCCTGTGTCTCCACAGTGTCAACCATCTCCTTCTCTCACTGGGTCTCCATTTCTCTGCATCTGCATCACTCAGGTTGCTCTACTGTTATGTAGACTTCAAGCCTGATCAGTAAGAAGTACTAGGCCTTGCAGTGGCACAGCACCATGGTTTCTCTCTCTCTCTCACCCTGGGCTCTCGTAGAAGTCCCACCAGAAGACACATACGGTACACTGCATCCCAAAGCTATGGCTCTATCATACAATCTAAGGCTCCGGAAGTGCTTTGGGAGAGAGGATAGCAAAGGCTGGCAAGCACACCAGCAGCTACACCCCACCTTCAGCTGCTCAGAAGGCACCCCACTGCGTACGATTTCTTTTCCTCCTGTGCATGAGGCAAGCAAGTTGGCATTTAGAACGGGTTTATACTACAAAATTAACGGCAGTGAGGAGCATTTGAGTTAAAACCTGACTGCTCTCCCCAAAAGTGTCTGTCTTGTGGCCAAGCTTCATCCTGCTTAGGCAAACCTCCAAACTTTATTAAAGCCTTGAGATGTCAAAACAAGGCTTCTGCCTTGTTCCCTTTACAGGTACCTCCATACACCATCAGCGCAAATGTAGACACTGGCCTCAAGCCAGTTAGAGCTAGCAGCGCTGCCAGCAAAACATCATTCCCCCCAAGCATTACCCAGCTTCTTAAGCAGGGTTGCACTCTGTGGGGATTTATATTGCTATCAACTGTAGCAGCACCTGAGCAACAGAGCTTAAAGCAAGGTGAAGGGTGCTCATCACAACAACAGTCACCTGCCCAGGGTACGCACTCAACAGCAGAGCCCAGCCACTTGGGATCATTACAGAAAAAACTCAGGGCATTTCTGGCATGCCTAGACTTGTTCATCTTGTTCTTCAGAGGCATTTCAGCCCAGCCCATAACACTTTGCCTCTTGTCCCCTGGCACCTCCCAACCCTGTCCTACAGGTGGTGAGTGATAGGTGCAATCTTACCTTCGCCTAAATCGCTGCATCGCCCCAAGAGTTGCTCTTTCCCTAAAGCACTATGGCACTACCTGTATCACCACAGCACACAGAGAAGTCCTCAGTGCACCCATCCCAACCTGGGTGACAAGAAAGGCATGAAGCACACAGTAAGCGTCACTTTTGCAAGCCCTTCAGCAACAAGCTGCACGAAGTGAGGTACAGACAGAGGCTTCAAGGATACAGCTTGTAGGGTCTTCAAGCCAAACAGCCCATGTCTTTTGGTAGTCATGGGGATACAACCACTTCTCAGCCCACCCTGGGAATAGATAGCTTAAGCCCACTTTCTTTCAGTCACTGGTGAACAAGCCTTGGCTCTTGAACCTCGCTGTCAGCTCTGAGAATGGCTCCTGTGTGCGTAATACACTGTGCGACAGGATGGGGAATGTGCTGCTACGAGGTCCACTATGTAACCTGGATCATCAACTATGGGAGGAAGCATGGCTGCAGGGACCAATCCCTCTGGCTTACCCTGGGATCCCGCTCCACATCTAGCATAGCCCCCCCACCTCCAGAGTGACATGTTAGGAGTCCTGGGGAGCCATTATCACCATCTGCCTAAAATTCCCCATTCCCATGGCCTTCTTCAGTTTGATAGACAGCCCTCATGGCTCTAGCACACATTAAGATTTTGGTATGTGGCACATACGTGCAGGAATGCTGCCCATCGCTGCTTTGCATTATAATATGTGAGAGCTGCTTCCTTTATATTCTGCCTGATCGATATGTCTTCTGCAGACGGACAACTCTATTTCCCACTGTGGTTTCACTCCGTTGGTGGCAGCCAAGGCAAAATCACAAGCAACGTCAGGGATGTAGGCATCAATCAGCGTGTCAGCTGCGAGGAAGCAGCAAGGGCCGGCTGCTCCATGAGGGACGGTGAGCCTGGAGCTGGGGGTGACAGCAAGGCAGGCACGGGGTGGTGGCAACACCGGCAAAGGCACAGTCCCACAATACCTGAGCAAGAAGAGCAGAGCAGGTCTGGTGACGGTAACCAGCTTCAGCCAAGAGTCCAGCGACTGCTGGGCAAGTCCGTGATGATGAGACAGATCCGAGGTCAAGTCAGGGACTGAAGTCCACGGGCCAAGGTCCACATAAACAGGGTACATGGCACAGGCATGGCTGCAACAGAGCTGCGAGGTAGGCCAGGTGGGGACCAAGTGCAAGAGCCTCAGCTTACAAGTGAACAGCAGAACAGGCCCTCGCTGAGGCTTTTTTAGCAGAGCTTTCCTGAAGAGCTCTCTTCAACATCAGACACCTGCACAATTATCTAAGTCATCCCTGAGCCCAGGGAGCCAAACCCCCAGGGGATGCGCTCAGGCCCTCACACTAGCTACCACACTGTGTAAACCTTCTCAAGGCAGGAATAGATGCCAGGGATGCTGCCAATCTCCAGACTCAAGCACCACACCACCACAAATGCCCATGCTCACAGCAGCGGGTGTTTTAAAGGAAAAGGCCCTTGGCAGACACCCCTCACCTGTATCCCAAGCTCTTTGCCTGGTTGGGACAAGCCTGTTATAACTGGTGTTCATAGAGCAGTCTAATCCTCAGTTCTGCTTCCTTGAACACCACCAAGTCCTGCCATAATACAACCTGAGGCAAACCATGCCATAGTACCTGTGTACTGTCGTTTCACCGAATCTTGACTCTGACTTTTTTACCCTCTTGCTTTTGATCTGACAGCAAATGCCACTTAAGGCTGGCTGCCATTTCTTTTCCATCGCTGTGAGTTCTCTACAACTTTGAGCTCCAGTTTCCCTGCCCGTCTGTGTAAGGCACTCTTGGCAGAGATAAAGGCTGGGTACCACCAATGCCACTTCCCCAGCTTTTCAGGAAGGTACAGGGCAGTAGAGGGAGAGATGGTTTGTAGCATTACAGCCAAGCAGCGGTTTGGCACCCCTGTGCCTTCTGCAGCAGTGAAGTTCTCCGCTCTTATAAAGATCTTGCTTGCATGGAAAGGATGTGGAAAGTTGCTGTAAAAAAAACAGAGCGAAGAGAGAAATTGCCAACCGCATAAAAATAACTGTGTTTTAGCAAAGTTTTTGAAATGGTGCTGGGGACAGAAAGCAGTGCAGTGCATAGGAGGGAACTCTGCCTCAGGGATAATACATGCGTGCACACACCTTCTTAGGCTAAAAGAGTATTCACGATTTCACTCTGGAGAGGGAGAACTATAAGCCAAGCTGAACTTCTAACTGACTCCAGTGATTCTGGTAGTTTCTGTTTATTCACCCTGTTGTGAGTTGGACCTGAACCAGATCCTATCTGCATCTCTCTCGGGTGTTCAGAACCCACCTCTGGGAGATGACAGGAAAGATGAAACGCTCAGCGTTTGTGCCATCCTCACCAGTCCCTGAGGAGAAGAGGGGACTAGCAGCCACCGGCACCCTTTCTGGACCAAGATGAAAATGTATCAAGGTACAGTAGTGTGCTAGGTTCAAAGATTTTGGTCTAAAATCTGCATCCAGCTTCTGTCCCGGTGAGGCCCTACTGCAATACAAGAAATCAGGCTTCATAAAACACATGGAGGGCTGTGCCACAGGCACTGAGACACAGCCAGGCTGCAGCTTGTTGGAAGGGACAGTCTCCATTAGTGTGAAGAAAGAAGATCCAACAACTGCATTTAGTCTGTGGATATCTTAATATCTCTGACACTGCCAGCCCACCTCCTCCCGCCGCAGTCCCAGCCCAGCGTGCATCACCGATTGCAGCACTGACGTAAAGCTGTAATTGCCAGCATGGGGACTGGGGCCAAGGGGAATTCGCTGAGACAGTCAGGCTCTCCGGCAGCCTGTCAGCTCCTAGGTCTGCAATGGAAATTAATCACCAAAGCTCAAGGAAGTGCACCTTAAACAAAAACCCCACCAGCTACGCTGAGGAGGCAGGGCATGTCCAGCCTGTTGAAATGACATTGTAATTAAAACTTAATAAAAAGTGGCATTTATCGATGAGTTGTATTAACGTTGTCTAAAACCATTTGGACAAATTAAAACTCCTCTCGGTATTTTCCTGCCGCGTTAAAAGCAGCAAGGCATGAAACAGATCAATATCACTAGCCACATTGGCTCTTTGTTCGGGGCAGAAGAAAGCTTTGCTGTTGGAAAGCTTCAGCTGGCATGGCTTCAGCCACCGAGACGCTGCCTCCTGGCCTCTGCCAGGGCCCCTGCTGGCGAGCCCCAAAAGAGATTGCCAGGGTACTTACATGGGCACATAAAGAATGCTCCCAAAAACGCTGCCGGGGACCAGCTGTCCCACTCTGGGGGACACTTCCAGGTTATTTGCATGAGCAGATATAAATGTATGCCCTGGAGAGCGCTGCCAAGGCCCCTGCTGGCACACAGCAGGGGCTGCTGCCAGGGTACTCGCCCGGGCACAAAGCAGCACGGGCCTCGGGGTGAGGCTGTCGCGGCCCCCATGCCTGCACATCACACCCCTGCAAGGGTGCTTCATGGCACAGCCCCTCGTGGGAGCATAAGCACCCAGGGCCCCACGTCCCAGCTGGATTGCTCTCCGCTGCTTCTGCGCTGGCTACAGACCTGTAAAGCAGAAAGACTGCCAGACCTTGAGCTCTTTCCTTCCCTCGCCCAGCTGCGTCCGTCTCTCTCCAGCCACACAACAGCTGAGCAGCTCAGCACCGCGCCACCTGCTCCCCACCTCCAATCCTCCCCTCCAAATCCCATGTGCGGCCACCCTGGGGACGCTCGGTGCTCTGCCCCTTCGGCTGCACCCTCCTCCTACGGGGCTCCGGCCCCCACAGCAGCCATGGGGCAGATCAAGCGGTGTGCAGCAGCCGGGAAATGAGTGGGCACCTTGGGAGAAAACTCTAAATACGCCCGGCCGAGGCAGGGTGGGCAAGTCAGCCCCGCACGTGCCTCCTCCCTGCGCAGCCAGGCAGGGCAGGCAGCAACGGGCAGGAGAAAGGCATAGGGATGCCTCGGTCTTCTGTCCGCCATTGGGGATGCTCTCAGTTAGTCACAATCTGCTCGCGACGAGCAGTTACTGTGGCTTCTGCTAAGAACTGCCCCTAAGCACACGCTCACATTTGCTGTCGGGTTTGCTTTCACCTGCAGTCCTGCCGTGGCTGGGGCACTGCTCTTCTCCCCCATCACTCATCCGCAGTACTTCGGCAGCCGCTGCCTTGCCACAGACCATTGCATGTGTGAACACTGCTAAGTGTGTGGATATGGTGGTTTAACTCCGGTTTTTCTCATATGATCAAGTAGGCACCAGGCTTGTCCCTTTTTTGGATGCTGGTAAGTTCTTGGTCTCCGTTACAGCTCGCAGCAGCCAGTGACACAGGGGAATCGTGCTCTGCCTGCCAGCAGCCCTTTAGCGACTGCAGTTGGTACATGCACACTGTTGGCGTGATGCGGGCACCCTTCAGGGATGCTTAAAATGGGTAAAACACTTTTAGAAAGAAAACATTTGGGAACTTCTGCTTTGGAAATGCCAGTGCTGCAGCACAGCCAGTGAAACCAACTTCTGGGAGAAATAAATCTGATAAAAAGAAAGTTTGCTTGTTTGTTTCCCACCCGAGCAGGTAGTTAAGCCATGGAACTCACTGCCCCAAGACATTTGTTTAAGGCAAAGGATTTTTTGCACCTTTTCACAAGCCCTTAGCACAAGCGCCTGCTGGAGTAAGAACCCTGTGGGCATCACCCTCGAGCCATCCCTCTAACCCTGCATCGCCCTCAGGGCTGTTCAGGATTACAGTGGGCATGTTCAATACTTGACATTTAAAGTAGAAATAGAGGAACTGGTTTGTCTTGGATCAGACTAACTTTTCCTCTCTTCTAGCGCTCTGTTTTTGCCAGGGGTCAGCATCATAGGCAGGGACACAAAAACCTCCAGTAGGTAGGAGCAGGAAAACATCCCTACTTACGAAACCCTTCCCAAACTCCAGAGGCGAACGTTGAATTCGGCTTTGATAAGCAGGGATTACATCACTAGAAGCTTTTGTTGCTTTAATTATGGCTTTTAATATCATGTGTAAAAATGTTTGAGACCTGCTGAACTCTTCTCTGGCTCCTGCTAAGACCCCTGGGCTCCATCGCACATGGCAGAAGCAAGTTCCACAGGTAAGATGTGAATGGTGGGAAAAGATATTGCCTTTAGTTGTCCTGATACTGTTTCTAATGTAATTGAATATCTCTGGATTTCACACAGTGAAACAGGGAGATGAGTTCCCAGTGAATCTTTTCAAGCTGCTCATTCTTTTGTGGAGTTTATCAAGCCGCAACCACAAAGGAGGGGAAAAAAATATTGACTCAATCCTAGCTGGGGAGGAAAATGCCTTTGTTTTTACTGTGCGGTTCTGCTTCCCATTTGCATTCAGAATTAAAAGTACTCCGTCTAGTGACAAAAGTAAGTTCTTGATGCTTTTCCCCTTCCTGCACTTCGGTTTTGTCCTGTCTCCTTGCAAAAGCAACGCCAGCGTAGGAGGTGAATATAAAGGGTTAGTGAGCAAAATCTGTCACACTGATAAAGGCATATGAAGAGGAAAACCCCACTAAAGCCTCAGGCCTCCTGTTTAGTTTGCAGAGTTGCAAAACATAAAATATTCCCTGTTTAGTAAATTGGGGGAATGTGGTCCAAAGCAACTGAGAGACAGATGTGGAACCCCATGATGCCAGTGCTACAGACTCGCTTTTCAAGCTAGAACAATACTTTAAAATGAAAAATTCATTACCCGGATCTGTGAAAAGCAAATGAAGCTCAGCCTTTCCTAACCTTGACATTTTCCAGACTGCTGGCCAAATCCACGGATAGGACACACGCACGCACATCCACCCCCTGCCCTTCAAAGGGCTAGCTGGTCCAACAGAGAATGGCTTTCAGATGTGACTTATCTTTGAATGAGCTGTGACACCACCAAGTCCCAGCGTACAAGGTGCCGTGCATCTATACTTCTAATTACTAAAACCAGCAGTGGTAAAGGCTTTACGGCTCTCACTGTTCACTGTTCTGGTGTAGTCCCCAAAGACACAAACCAGAAAAAGAGTGGGTGAAAGCAAAGTGTAACAATTAGTACGTTCATTCAGTGGAAGACCATTTGCATGGGCTATTGCCAATTGCCGCTCTACTTAGCCATCGCGAGCTATTTGGCAACCCAGGTCTGCTCACTGACGTGAGGCTATCCTAACGCCGCCCTCCTTGCTGTGTGTTTTGTCCCCGTCCTCCCCCAGCTCTGACTATAATGTGACAGTTTCTGCCAAACAATGTTAGTGCATTAGCCACTTTTCAAACGATCGCTTCCCCACTGGGTAGGGTCTCTTCAGAGCGAGAGGATGCAGACCGCAAGCCTCTCAGCTCCAAAGAGATTTTCCCCTCTCCGGTTAGTGGTATTCCCTGAGCCCTGCTGATGAAAGACACAGATGTGTCTGCAGAGGAGCGGCTCTCAGTGCCTGCCTCATTCCCCAGAGCCCTCTTCAGCCAGTTTGATGTCTAAGTGGAAGGGAAGAAAATAAGCTGACAGTGGGGTTACCACCCAGATGATTTTCTGAATTGATTAGCTGCTTTTTCATAGGTCTCACAGCCGTACAAACAGCAACCTCGTTGGATCTCGCAAGCTAAGTAATGACCTCAGCTAGGAGAGCTCTAGAGAAAGACCAGCCATAATGATGTGCTGCTTCCCTAGGAAAGAAACAAAGGAAAAGCCAGGGGAAAACAACGTGAAGGGAACTAAATAACAGCTAGAAAGAGGCAAGGGAAATGCAGCGTGCAAGAGTGAGAGGGAAAATAAGCACCTTTCAGCAGCGGCTTGTTTTTGACTCCAATTTGTATGTAAAGGGCTGGGCAGGCGAGGAAAAGAGAGCTCAGACCACAACTTCTTGAGGTCAGGGCTGCGAGTGCGGGACAGCCCCGTCAGCAGCTAAGGGCCTTCTTTGGGTGTGTTATGATAGAGGTGATGTTGTAATAAAATCCAGATCCCTTCAAGCTGTCATGCGCTGGCCAGCCCACTGCCACACGTGGGATGGCCAGGAGCAGCGTTAGCAGCTCCGGCCGTGACCTCCCTGCCAAGCGAAGCCGAGCCGCGCGGGGCAAGCATCGTCCCTTACACCGGGCTCCCGCACCCCAAACCTTCCCGGCCTCGAGGCTTTCGGCTCAAGCGGGCACCGTCTGTGCCGCGGACCTCCCGTCAGCCCCAACCCCGCCGCCCCCGGCCCTCTGCCCCGCTGCCGCCGGGGCAGGGCGAGCCCCGACCGGCCGCGGGAGCTCGGGGCGCGGCCGCGGGGCAGCCCCCGGCAGGTGGCAGCCTCGGCCCCGCCGAGCCCGGCCCCGGCCCAGGGGCTACCCCTGGGCCGGGGCTGCCCCGCAGTCCGCGGGTGGGAGCGGCGGGCGGCGGTGCTTTTTGCGGTGCATGCTGTCTGTCTGTCTGTCCGAGGTCTTGCATCCCGGCGGCAAAATCTCTGGGGGCTGCAAACGGGAGGGGCCGGGGCAGGGCTGCTGAGCCCGGCAGCCGTATCAGGGCTTCCTCGGTTTCTCCCACCGTTTCTGAGAGGGTAGGCTCCCCTTCAGCATCCTTGGACAGCCCCACTCGTGGGGAAGCTGCACCTCAGGCAGGGAGGGTGGGTGAAGCCCTGTCTAAGAGCACTTTAGGGTCCATAAGTGCCCCATGCAAAGCGTGAGCTTCGTGTGCCTCTGGGCAGAGACAAGCTTCAGCAAGGGCTGCCACCTGCCAGGCTGCGGGTGCCACCGGGGCACGCTCTGCTAGATGCTGCAGAGATGATGGGTGGCGTAAAAGAGGTGAGTTTTGGAAGTGGGGAGACTTAGGCTGAACTCCAAAGGACTATGCTAATTTGGATCAGATACTAAATCTAGCTTTGATGGGGAACAAATGGCCCAGCCTTCCTAATCTTTTGCTCCTGCCTCCTCTTGAAGCCCCAGAATAATGCAGATTAGAAGAGGAAGGATGAGAAGGGTGCTATGGAGCCTCATCTCATTGCTCTTTCCCATCTGTGCTGTGCTAGTCCTGCCAGAGGTTTTTATTTGACCAAAAAAAAAAGGCTGGAAATAAAACCCTCGCACATTATATTCCCTCTGCAAGTGCCCCACGCTTAGAACTGCAGTCTGCTGCTCTCGGTGCCTCTAATTAGCTAAGCAAGGCAAGCACTCATTAGCCCCACCTGGGTCACTCTGCAACCGGGAAAGAGGTGCATTAACCCCCACATGGCTCCAGAATAAATAGGTGAGAGGCAGATTCATTCCCTGTGGCTGCCTGTCCCAGCAGCAGGGCCTGAGGCAGCCTGGCCCCGGAGCAGGGTGCCTTTGGGCCATGGTGGCTGTGCTGGGAGTGGTGCCGGTGCTGGGAAGGATGTTGGTGCAAGAAGGCTGGGGGTGCTGACAGTGCTCCTTCTGCTCTCCTGCGGAGTCCGATCTCCCTGCAAGGTGCTATTAGCTGCAGATTTGGAGGGGAGTTTTGGGAGGGGAAGAGGTTTGTTACAGCACCACAAAGCACAGTGCTGCAATTTTAGCTGGTTTTGTGCCATAAGCGCTTTGCTGGTAGCATCTCCTGGAGTATATCTGCGTGGGAACAGAGGGAGGCTCTGGCATGATGGGTATGATTGCAGTGACAGAGTTCGGCTTGGCACTGATCTGATGTTTCGTAGTCATAACTTCAGAGAGCTAAGCAAAGCCAGCTGCCATCTTAATAAAAAAAAAAAAAATCTTAGATGTGTTTTTTGTTAAAGTTAGGGGACAAGGGGTAAGCGAGCATCAAAACTATTCCCTCTGCTAGCATACAAGTATTTCTCTCCTTCTATGTCAAGGCTTCTCTCAGATAAGGTATTTCTTTCAGCTGTGGTAGTGCATCAGGCCCCAATCTAGAGCCCAGGGTGCCGAGCACAACACATACATGTGGGACAAATCAATCGCTGCCTCAGGCAGTTTGTAGCCTTTAAGTAAAGGCACTTATACACTGGATTCACCCAAATTGGGCAGGCAGAGTAAGCTGGAGAATAGAAATAAGTGTGTGGTTCCTTGTTCAGTAAAGTTCTTTATTATTTTTAGGAAATTGGTGCTAAACCATAGAAGGCATCTGTCTGGGAAAGGACAAGAGAGGAATAGGAGCAACTGCTCTGCCTGCAGACAGGAGATGGCGAGGAACACCGAGCGGCTTTAAGTGCTGAAAAGAAAATATGCCTCTGTCCTTCTCTCTCTGGTACAAAGAAACAGCATGGGGCACAGCAGCTGCAGCAGCCAGCAGCAGGAAAAGGATGGAGAGTGCTTAAAATACTTCATGACTCTGACCAAATCTTGGGGCTGCAGAGACGTTCTGCCTTCCTCTGTGTCCCCCACCCCACAGGTGGGAGGAAATTTGGGGCAGAGAAGGCCAGTGGTGGAGCCTGGCACGAGAGACACCCCTTCCAGGATTGGGAATTATACTGGGTATACCAAAAATATGCTATCCTGCCTCTCATTCATCCTTTGGAATCAGGACAGAACAGTTAGCGAGACCCCCCTGAGTTCCCCAGGGCAGGCTACACAAATGACAGTACAGCAAGGAGCCACTAAATCAGCAAGTGACCAGTGACTTCAAGTCACCCCCTAGCTACTCCTCACAGACTTTTTTTCTGAGGACCATTTCTCACCAGGCATTGATCACTGACATGGAGATGTCAAGAATAGATGTAACGGGCTGACAGCCATCGACCTGAGCTACCTAGCAGCCTTCTGGGTATAGCCAGCCATAAAACATTCCTCCCCAAACCCTACCCTCTCCTATGCTGCTTCAGATAAAGGGCCAAACAGTTGGCCTGAGCTGCTAGACAGGTCCTCGCTCAGCAGCTTTGAGGTTTCCATGCGATTTCCTAAGCAGAAAGGTCAAAAAGATATGGTCTATATAGGCTACACGTGTACATATATGGATATGTACCCATGCACACACAGGCCTCCTCACATTAATAACACTGTAGGAATTTCTTGCCTATCCTAACCACGCAGGCTATCAACACAGGCAATAAAGCCACAGCATGGCTATTAGCGGTATGGAGTCTGTAACACACATTTAAGCAGATCTTGTAGCAACAGTGACATATTTGGCAGTTCATTACAACACTTGTTGCCTCCCTCTATAGTCTTCCACCTATAGCATCTAAGGACATTTAACAAAGACCTGTTAATAAAATTGCATATAGCTACAACTATATGTTAACATCTTCATTTCACAGACAACGATCTTGAGGCATAGTGATCACTTGAACAGCAGTTTGGGCTACTAAAACTGATAGCATAAAAAAAAATAAGGGTTACTATTTATGCTAGTTCTTTCCCTCCTGTATTTTTTCTCAGCTGGATCAAAGGAATTAGTTTGGCTAGTTTCTCTTCTATTTCAAGTCATCTTCACTTTTCTTTCTGTTTGTTAATATTCCCCAGCATGGTCTTCAAAGTTGGGGTTGGGAAGACTGCAGGAGAATTTTGACTGTCAGTTCGGTTTATATTTAATATCACTGTTGTAATGGTATCCAAATGTTTTGCTAAACGAATTTTTGCTTGGTTTTGCTTTCAACTTGACTCCTAGGATGCTACTTCAGAACAATGGGAAAGAAAAATCAGTAGAGAAAAGCACTTGCTTTGGAAAGGTGAGGGTAGAGTTGTGATGGGTATGTAGAGTCTCTATTTACATCAGAAAGAGAGGGGAGGGAAAGAAAAGCAAAAGTAGTGGAGTTTTGCCTCTCTAAGCAAAGAGACTCCCTAGGAAAGAGTGGCCTTATGTGGGGCCCATTTCTGAGGCCTTAGAAAGCTGGGAACACAAAACCACAAGTCATTTAGGTGGTTGTCTCAGCCTGGAGTTCACGGGCAACCTGTTACTTGCGGCCACAGGGCTGATGGGAGAGCACATGCTAAAGTTGAATGTTATATGCCAGCAGACCAGCCGATGGACTCGGGGAGGAGATGAGCTGGGAAGAGGGCACACTCCTGCGAGATGCAGTAGCTGCTTAGAAGCTTGAATTAGAGAACGCCCAAAAGATCCCAACCAAAAATCTCATTGAGTAGGTCCCACAAAAAAATCAGCTCTTCTGGTGTTTGCAATGAGCAATGTTTTATCCTCTGTTGGCATCATTCCCGCTTCCAACAAAGGTAGCAAAGCACAGTGTTGCCTGCAGTACGTTACTGCTTGTGCCCTTGGGCCAGCAAAGACTGGAAACCGCTGAAGTCAGGTGTGCCTACACAGTCAAATGAGAGTGACAGTGGCAAGGGCAGGCACACCCACACCAGCTGCCAGCTCGCCAGCCAAGTAATAACAGGAGTGAGGATACTTGTCACTGATAAACCAAATTCATACTCGAGTGGGCTGGTCCAGTTCGTGCTGAAGCCTACGCTGCTGGCTCGTCACCACGGCTCTCCACTTGCTGGCTCAGAGACACGCTCTCCATCCCACTTCACTCTGAACACACGCAGGCATTTGGCGGGAGGTGCCTGAGCTGCCTGAACAGGGTACAGCTTGATACGTGCACCCAAAAAAAACGCCTGCCCAGCTCCTGCCTCTCCACAACGCCCAGATCAAAGAGCAGTGGACTTAAACATGAAGTATGGCTGGCAGCTAGGCAATGCTTCTTGACAGATGATACTCTACAAAAAGAAGGGTGGCTTTTGTTTCTCTGCTCTTTGTAGAGTCTCGCCCAGAGGAGCAGCAGGATGGGCATGATCTTGTGGTGTGTGAACTGTGCACCATAAATCTTCCAGCTGCGGTGGGCAAGAGAGCGCTTCTCTGCCACATCTCCCTCGTGCTGGCAAGGGTTTTCTCCCATCTTATTGCTTCACAGAGAACACATGTGCCCAAGCAGTGCGTTTGGTGGAGAGCAGGCATTGAAGGCCAAGTGGGCCGGGATAAGGTGATCTGCCCCATCTACATGTCTCAGGATATCCGAGCTGCATGCTGCCGCTTGCCTGAATGGGGGCTTCAGGACCTGTCTTGTCTCTGGAGACTTTCTCCTGTCCACTCTGGCTGCCGATCAAATGTACAAAACATGTTTCACCCAGAAGCATCTCTGCAGTATGTACTAACAARCCGTTTCTCCTCCTCCCAGCAGTCCAGCTGCCTCTAGCGTAGACCGTGCACAGCAGGGCACATTTCACCAGGGAAGGGGAAGATTAATTTCTCCTCCAGCTGAAGCTGTCTGGAATTGGTTTAAGACCAGCAAAATGCAATGTGCTCAGTGCATATGTGCCCAAACAATGCCAGGGGATTTTTAACCACCAGGACTCGCTAGGACCTATATACAATATTACTTCTTAAATGATAGGATCTCTGGAAACTCCGTCCCACTTCCCTCCCCAAATGCACACATGCCCCCCAGCACCATGTCGCACTTGGTTCAGCAGTGACCCTGAGGGAAGATTGCTGACTCTGGACGTGCTTCCCATGCTCTCCTGGGTCTCCCTCGGAGGCCTTCTGTCCCATACGGAGCCAGCCCACCTTACGAGAGCTCGCACAAACCCAGCTTTTCCCCTGTGGAGTCCACGTGAGGTAGCACATGTCATGTCACCGATGGGGACAGCCCTAGCTGGGTGTTCAGGGTGACAGGAGGCAGTGGGAGGATTTGCTATTTGCCTGACATGCTGGCTCTCTGATTTAAGTTCCTTAACCCCCTCAGGCTCAGCTGTGACTCACTGCTGGTATTTGATCATATTTTCAGAGCAGGATTAATTACGCTTTATTGCTTGTTCACATAACGGACCAGTATCATCTTCAAAGGCCCATTCTTTGGAGGAGGAGGAAGGAGACATGCCCCGTAATTTAGTGACCATTGCTTCTAAATGAGAAGGTTGGTAGCTTGACCACTTCATATTTTAACCCCCAAGCCCTTTTCCCTCTCTAATTGTAAAGCATAATGTTTTTTATTTCCATACAGCAGTTCCCTGTGGGGCTTTGTCTAGATGTATAAATCAAAGCCTTGCTGCCGCCTTTTGGGGCTCGGGGACAGATTCTGCCCTCACCCAGAGCATAAAGTGGTGTCACCCCCACAGCTGCCAGCAAAGTTACCCCATTTTGTCTGCACATCACTGGGAGCGGCCCCTGGGAACAGGCAAGGGAAAGATGGCCACTCAGATAACCGGCAAGATGGTTGGGTGCCGAGTACTTTTGCAAACCTAGGTGATTACATACAGCATTAACTTCAAGCGGTTGATTTTTTTGATGCCATGGTCTAGCAGGGCAGACGGCATCTTGGGGGCTGAGGCGGACAGACAGAGCTGCCAGCATACATCCCTCTCTTCCCAGCAGGAAAATGAGGCTTAGACATGAGGGTGAACCAGGAAGGCTGGATGCAGGAAACCCAAAACTTGAAAGCTATTAAGTGCAGAAGAAAGAATAAATCAGCCAGCCCTTCTCCCTGCCAATGCAAGTCTTTCTCCATTACATATCTACTTGTATTTTCATCAAGTCACAGGTTTAAAACAATTCAGGTGCTTCCATGGGAGCAACCATTCTACCACAGCCAGGTCATTTGCAGCAGGACCCTCATCTTGAATTCAGGGGAAAGCGGAGGTGCATTGGCAGAGCTGTTTGGGGAGCTGGGAACTGAAGCCTAGGGGTTCCTCTGGCCAAGACTGTGATCCATTTATCAGATCAGGAGCCTACGGCATCCCTCCTGCCTAATGTCTGACTGTAAGGAGTGCTAGCAGCTTGTATTGACATCCTATTAGCATGGGAAACCCTGGAGCTGAGCCTCAAGTGTTTGATGAGAGGTAGTAAATGAAAAACCAGGTGGAGTCGTCAATGGATGACAGTGTCGTTAATGGCGCAAGCAGGTCTTTTCTTTCCGCTTCTACACTGCTGGTTTAAACTGGACTAGTGACCAAGAGAGGTTACCAGCTACTGTCATTGTGTGGCCTGTCTGAAATACATCGCATGGCCTAAGTCCACACCTCTGAAAGCCTCTGAACAGTAGAGTTGCCATGGAGGACACAAGGGCTCCGTCAGCCAGGCAGGGTTACTTCCCAGCAGACAGTTATTTCATCAGTAAGGAGACCGCTGCCATGCAAATCATGCCCAGGAAGCAATCTTTTGGGCAGCTTCAAAACATTGGTTTTTGTGGCGATTGGAGCCAAAACCTTGCACAAGCACTTGCAAAACCATACCAGTGGCCCAAGTTTCCTGGATTTAGTATTACTGGCTGATGCATGTACAAAGCAGTATGCTGAGAAGAAGGCTGAACCAGGGGGTCTAAGGAGATGGTAACACCCCACGTTGCTACTCGTACTGCTCACCCTGTGCGCTGCAGCATGCGTAATGGAAACAGCTGTGCTGCCTTGCAGCCCCCCATCCCCATTCACAGTGCGGTGCTCAGGCTGCGTCAGACCCTGGGGAGGACCGTTTCTGGGCTGGGTACCAGGCTGAGGTACAGGGATGTGCTGCTGGTGCCTTGGAAGAATGAAGTTGGTGCCTGCAAAATGCAAAGTGTAAAAGCATTTTCCCAGCCCCTGTGGAAATGCAGTAGGAAGAGCAGCCTGCCTTTTCTAGGCTAACTGTCACCCCTTGCCTAGCCATGTACCCCCCCTGCCTCAGTAGACACAGCTACTGGAGAGGCTGGGGCGAGAAGGGGTGAAGGCAGCTCCTCAGGCCCTGCTGCCAGCATCTCAGGTCTGTTCTAAGGCACATTTGGGACTAATGGAAATAGCTCCTAACATGAAGATTATGCTCCTGTGGAAAGTCAGGCTTTCCCTTAACTGGTCGACAGAAAAAGTTGAGTATCTTAAAACTCCCTAGTTACAAGCAGGACTGTTCTGGGAAAGGTCTGGAGATGACTAACCAGATTAGTCACTAGCTCTTTCCCTCTGAAGCTGGGCACTTAAAATCCCTTCGCTTCACGAATCTGCCATCCAACCCCCCCTCTTCAAGCTGCCTACAATGACTTTTCTCTGAGTGGCTTGACATCCAAACAGGTTTTGAAAGTCTTTCATGGACCTTGTTCTAATTAAGACCTGCCTGAATTATTTATGCCAGATCCTAGCTCTTTTCCTTGCACTGGAACCCAATCCTAGTAGAGATGTGTCTAAACCAGTTTAAATTGTGTTTATGCTGGGTGAGTTTAATTACAGGTACTGAATTAAGTAAACAAGTAAAAGTGCAGCTTAAACTGGTTCACGATCATCTACATTAGGGATCTGGAAATAAATCGATTTTGTTATATGCCAGTGAAACTTTTCTCCAAGTAGGCCAGACCTCATACTAAAGCCATTACCAGGAATTTAAACTCCCTGCCTTTGGTATTTACAGAGAAACTGGATTGAGTCTCTCCATCTCACCTAGAATAATAACGTTTAGCATGTAAGTAGCATTTTACAATTTCAAAGCAATAAACTCTGAGATACCATGGTAATGAAAGCTGACAGGGCACTAGCATTAACTAATTAAGTCTCGCAACCTCCCTGAGGTGTCTAAATATGACCGTTCCCATTTTATAGATGAGGAAGATATATATGAATTGATTTACTCAAAAGGCACAGAGCAATTCAGGGAAAGAGCTGGAACCACAACTCAGTCCTCCATGAGGCTTTGCCTTATTTCTAGACCCGTGCATCAGTGTAACCTAGTATCCTATTCTTAGCAGGATTTAGAAATAAATTACTTTTAATTTCTGTTGACTGCTATGGAAGGAAAGGAATTTGAATATCTCCCTAGCCAAATGCAGCAGCAACAAGCGGAGGTATCAGTGAGGTTGAAAATGGATGCTGGTGAAGTCACAACAAGTTAGCATTCAGGAGCTGCACTCACCACAGAAGCAGAGTAGCAGGAAAAGCAACTAACAGGTGGGTGTCAAATGAAATGTTGGAAAGGACTGTGTTAGCTTAAACCGTCCCGGGTCTTGCCTTTCCAACCCCCACCACGGCTGCAGTAATTGGTATGCACACAACCATACCATTTTTTAATTTGTATGGACTTAGTGGTTTACATCAACACTGAATCTGGCCCAGAAACCTCCGTGGGGAGCACAGCTTTGGCACCAGTTCTGAATGGGAACCCTCTTGCTCCGCACAGGTAGGTACCCAGCAAAACCTCTCATAGCTGTATGAGATCAGCGGCTTTAGACAAGAAATCAAGCTTTCCCTCACATCACATCTTTAGGTCCAGACTGACGGAAGGCTGGTTACAACAAAGGAAATTTCAGCCGCACTGCCAGAGCTGCTTTGATACCTCTAATCCCCCTCTAAGAAGGTGTTGAAACAGAGAACCGGATCGTTATGGGGTGTAAGCAAAATGGTCTTTTAATTCCCCTAAAGGAATGTAGTTTTTCTCTCCTGGAGTGACGATGGGGAGCTCCTCTACGCATGGAGCACTACGCTGCTGTGAAGCATCCTCTGCATTTCATCTGGGGCTGTTCTCTTTGCCTGTGAGTGCCTTGCCTCCACAGCATGCTGCACCTGAGCTGAACAAGCTCAGGCTGCGGCGGTGAATCCCAATGAGCCTCTCACTGGGTGTTCGGAGGCAGTCTATAGGAACCAGTACTGGAGCACACAGTATGCGTATCAGCACCATTGGTAACTGCTGGTCTGGAAACAATTAAAATATCTCTTTGTTTACGCCGTAGCACTGCTGCCTGTGGAATAGCTGCGGACAGCTATCGAGACAACAGACCTGGAAAGACATGAAAGCATTTGGGTTTGCGTGTCTCTCTGCTCTGCTTCCCACCAAGGTTTCCAGGGCAGATTGCTAGCTCCCCATCTTGTTTTGCGGCCATCCAAGCCAGCCCGCGTCTGACTCGTCTCTCTGCCAGATGTACGGACCAGTGCTCAGCAGCAGCTGTGAGCATGGCTGACCACAAACGAATGCGTACGCGGTGGCCCCCTCTCAGTGCTACTCTTTGGGGAAGATTTGGAAAGATCCAGATTCCCTGGCTTTAAATCCATTGCCACAAATTATCGTTCGCCTGTTGATTGCTCTCTAGGGGACAAAACATCAAGTTACAACCTGTGGTTTTCAGCCCCAATGGATTAAGAGCAGAAAATCTGTTGAGACCTAAGGCTTAGATCTCTTGGTTTGATATGTAGTTCAGTAAAGCACACAGGAGAGGAGCCATGATGGAGGATGCTTTGCCACATCAGTACTAGCCAAATTCCCAGTAGCTAGATGCTTTTCGACTAACTAAGAGAGCCGATGCAAGCTAAAAATGGCACGATGTTGCTAATTTTCTGCCTAAGCTGATGGTGATGTGTGTGACTGCTGTTATGCTTCATGGAAAGAGTGGATACACTTCAGTAACGTGAAATTACTCCTACTTTCCAGTGCTTTGCTCAGCTGAAAATAGTGTTGTGAAGTAAATATCTGGGATATTATAAAGAGCATCGATCTGTTTTTCAGATGCTAAGTCAGGTTCACAGGAGTAACTGCTTTTACATTAACTTGTACATTGAACAAATTGAATGTGTATGTCCAGGAGGCAAAATAAATAGTGAACTGCACTTTTGCAATTGCACCCTCCGCAGCGTAACAGTTTGGGTCTGCGCTTGAGAAGTTGGAGAATACGTTCTGACCAAGCAACGGGTTTTTGAGCAGATGAGCCTCAAATCCACATTGCCCATGACGCAGGCTGCAGGAATCATGGAAAACCTGCTGGTTACTCAAAGCTAAAGAGAAATGTTTGTGTCCCAGTTGAATCTGCAGCCCTGTTTATGTTAGCTGAAGTTTAAATGTAGCATATACACGACTTCAGCAACAGACTATGTGCAAGCTGGTTCACTGCAGCACAGTGCCAAATAAGTGAGAATGCCAGCTTTTTCTTGTGCTACTCCTGTTTCCAACTCCTGTCTCCCACGCTTTCGAGCATTGTCCAGGCAGACCCTGTTCTCTCTCGTGCCTCCACTCAGCAGCTGTTGTCTGCGCCCACCCATCTCTTCCCCATTCATTCTCTGCCTTAACATCTGGCTCTCCTTTTTATTAACTCCCTCATCTTTTCTCTTGATAACTTAAATTTTCACATTGTTAGGCTGCTCAGACCTCACATTTTATACCTTCCTCATCTCACCTTCTTATTCAACCCTGCAGCATCCCACTCGCCAGCCCAGCCCCCTGCTTGACCTTGCCTTCACTATGCATTTCTTCCTTTTTCTCTATTCAGCTTCTCCCTCCCTGACTTTACCATCTCTTTCAGCCACTCCCTGCTCTTTCCCTTTCTTCCTCACAGCATTCCCACTCCTTCCACTCCCTGAGTGTTTGTGACTACAGACTTTTCCATACTCCCTCCTAATTAGGAAGCAGATGTATAGACTCCTCCACTTCCCACCTCTCACAGTATTTACCAGTTTCTCTCATCCCCTGCTTCCCTTGTGTCTCTCTCATCCTACACAGTCTCTTGACTGCACCAATGTCCTCTATTCCAAGTCTGTTTTCCTCCCCTTCAGGTTAAAGAAACAGGACTTTTCCTGTTGTTCTACTCCTGTTGGCTTTCATGCATCTTAGTTCAGCCCCTTGTGCGCCACTGCTGTCCCTACTTATAAAATCATAGCTAGTGGCTCAAAATAAGTAATTATCAAAACCCAACATGGCTTTCTTCTCTCGACTCTCCTGGTTTAGTTACAGGAAGCAAAGTTTCTCACCTGCTTTCACACCTCTTCTGTGATTCCTCCAGCTGCCTCCATGACCCCAGCCCCACCACTACCCAGAAAAACCTGCACCCTCATTTTCACTGTACATGCCTCAGTTTCCTTGACTTGTTGTCTGAGTCAGAAAGGCAGATCAAGGGATTAAAGCCAGACCCCCCAATGCTAAGTACTCCACTTCAGTCTTTGCTCTGTTCAGGAAGGCTTTTCAACCGTGCTATGTAAACCACAAAATCTCTTCGCTCAGGAGGCCTTGAAAAGGGAACAAGGAACTTGAAGATGGATCAAAATACAAAGAGTCCTAGAAGGTAGAAGTGGCTTGGGATGAAAGTAGAAGGCTAAATCACAACTATATCTTCTACTTCATAACTCAGAGAGCAAAAAGAAGCAAAGGCAGTGAGGTTTGCTGGTGTTAGACTATTGAGGGAGGTCAACACAAATGAGGGAGCAATAAAATTCAGACATGCTGGAGAAGGGATTCACACATCGAAATGCAAAAGTTCTGTTTTGAAGAAATGTTGGGTTTAATCTATTCTTAAATTGTTTCTCCTGAATTAGGAAAACCTGAACCTCCCAAAGCCCTGTGCTTCTGAGAATGTGCTGCCAGTGAGAACAGAGTCTGAGGTTTGGCTGGTCCTTCTGCAAGTGCTTTTGAGTCCTTGCAAGGGAAGACCGCAGGTCCTCCTGTACCTAGTTTATAGAAACATAGTCAGTGGGGCTTTGGCTTAAAGCCATGAAGTGGAAATGCAAGGATGTTAAGAGTTTTTTAAAAGAGATCCTTATTAATGATAATATTACTTGAGCCAGTGAGGAACTGACCTGTACCTGTCAGTAATCCATTCTCTTTCACAGGTGGGCTACAAGAGATCTACCTGTCATTAACCTAATATTGCATTTAAGCTTTGCCAAATTGGGCACATATTGCAAGTCTTTCTGGAGAAAGTGGAAAGCATTCCTCCCTTCTTTTTGCTCCCAGGTGAAAGGTTTTGTCATACAGGAACGGGGACATTCAGTCCTTGCATCTCATACAACCTCTTTATTTGTTTTTGGCATTTTTGAATTTGGCATATTTTGAATTTGGCATTTTTTGTCAAGGAAATGAGCTCAGAAATCCAGAGATGACCTCAAACAACAAAAACATGAGGCTTTGTTTTGGTCCATCAGCCTCAGAGTTCTTTCTCAGTGTGGCTCTACATAGTACAAGCACTCAACTTATAGCCAGTCTGGGAAGATAGGAAGAGAAAAAGCACAGAAGATAGGGGAGAACTGTAAGTATGGAGGGAAGTGAGCAGCCAGGATTGGATATTGAGCTGAAAAATCAGTATGTAGGTGAAGTCTTACCAATAACCTAGCAAAAAAAAAAAAAAAAAGATTGAGAGGAAGAATATAGCCTACTGGGAAAAGACACTGGTCAGAGCAGACTTTGGTTTTGTTAGTTATAAACAGGAAACTCACAACCAAAGGTGGCTTGGAAGGGGAGAAGCACACTGATTTGTGAATGGAGATATTTATCAAAGAAGAGGAAATGCTGTATTGTACTCACCAAGTCTTTGCCTACTGTTGAACAGCAGTGGGAGAGCAGAGATTTTTGTGCTTGAATAATAAATCTAAAGAAGCAATTTAAGAACAGTGTAAGAATCTGGCAAAGTGAAGCAACCTTAGGTGATTGTGGGCAGCCCCCAGCATCCTTGCATAAAAAGAACAATGTAAGAGAAAACAGAGTCCGACAGAAATAAGGGGGACGATAGAGGGAGCCAAATTAATTCAAAAAAACGTAAGGCAAAATTGGGACCGTAGCTCTTCTGACAAAAAGAGACGTTAGGAGTCTTCATTAAGGTTCACAAAATTCTTAGTGGAATAGAGGATGGGGATACTACAAAGCTACTTGACCTAGTGTCAAGAACAAGCAAAGATGCAGCAGTAAGAGAAGCCATGGCTGGACATTACAGGAATTCAGGGAGGAATGTCGGGATAGAGCAAGACAGAAATGCAACATAAACTCCCCTTATATGGCCAGAGGACAAAAAGATTGCTCCATGGAAGAATTGGGCATTAAGTAATACTGTAGAGTTCTGTAACTGGCCCAAAGGAAACTGTGTCTGAGGATTTGTCACCCCAAGATTTCTCACGCAGACCTGTTGGTATTTTACAGTGATCCTGTATGTTGACAAAGTACTGTAAGTTAGCCTGCACTCTCCTCTTAGGCAGTTACCGTGTTGTAGCTGGAGCTGGTTTAATCCAGTGCAGACAGGTACAATACATGAGAGATCAGATACTGCCTTGCTCAAGATCAAGTCCTGGAGTCATTGTGCCTTGAAACAGAGGCAGGGTTTCAGTATAACATATTGGTCTCCTGCAAATAATAAATTAACTAAGTCAAAAGATTTTTGGAGAAAACAGACGCAAAGACTGTACTTAGAAAGGTAACTAATAAACCAACTAAACAGTGTACATTTTGGCATACACCTTGGTGAGGAAGGCCTGGGAAATCTATGCTGTGGGTGTGAAATTTACAGCAAAGGAGCGTGAGGTCTGCATCTGAGGAATGACGTAAGAGGCCTGATGCTACCTCTTATGTTGTATGCACATAACACTGTTCATCCTCCTGGCTGCCCCATTTCTCAAGCAACCCTCACAGCCTCTATGCCTCAAAGAGCACAGCAGTTGCCGTACCAGATCAGCCCAGTAGCCCTCCTAATCCAGTCTTCTCACTTCAACAGTTGCCACTCTCTGGTATTCAAAGAAAGGTGCGAGAAACCCCGTAGTGGACAATTATAGAATAACCTGCCCACAAGGGAAGTTTCTCCCTAATCCCTTGCCATCAGTTAGTGGTTAATGTTGTGCCTTGAAGCCTGATGGTTTATATCCCTTCTAAAATTTATTTATATCCTGTCTAATGTGACCATGAATGTTCTCAGTACCCATATAAATGTCTAATCCTTTTCTGAATCCTGCTAATCTCCTGGCCTCAATGAAACCTTATGGTAACAAATGCCATGTGTTAATTACATGATACAAGTATTTCCTTGCACCATTTTAAATTTGCTTCCTTCCAGTTTTGCTGGGTATCCCTTGATCCTGCAATATGAAAAAGGGCAATGAAATCAGAGCGTGTTCGTTCTTGCTGAGCCACACTGCTGTCTCTTGATTAATGTCTTCTCTAAACTAGCTGTTCCCACCCTCGGCCAAAGTTTTCCCAGGTCAGGCTGTTAGGCCGTGGCCTACAGCACAGCACAGAGCTTATGCCTTCAGCTTGTTCTCTGTTGCCAAGTTCATTCTGAAGGGAAACAGGGAGAGGAAACCCCTGAAAGTCTCAAAAGTACATGCTTGAGGTTGCAGACTCTGAAATCAGACTGCTCTATGTATGTCAGCTGGTATTAGCTCAGCAGCAATATGATGACGCTGACTGATGCCACTGGCCTTTCCCTCGCTGATGCCTCCAAGTCAGAGACAGAGCAGGACATCTGCAATGTGGTTTCCCCTTAGCCTGATCCAACTGCTCTTCAGGCTGCTCCTGAAAAGGGAGGTCCCACTCCACCTCCCACCCCATCTCAGGCATTTCACTGCTTCCTTGCATCCACGCTGGTGATCACCAGGCCATGGGATTTGTTCGGTCAGTTCTGGACTAATGGCCCTCAGCCCCAGCCTGAGCTCTGCACATCTCCGCTCTGCCATCCTGCGCTGAGCCCCCGCATTCACAAGCAGCAGCCTGTCACCCTCGGCCAGTCGGAGATGGCACTGGAAACAGCAAGAGAATGTAAGGTGTGAAGGGGAGAGGCTAAACATGAGAAAGTTAACCGAATAAAGGAATGGAAAGGCTAGGAAAAGGGGGACTGATATAAAAATGGCCCCGGCCAGATGAAGGTAGGAAGGAGTGGAAGGAAGGAAGTCCTAAACTGTGGTTAAACACTGGCTTTGCAATGGTTTCACTGGAGGTAAGACCCTAAGCTGGTGCAGTGGTGCACAGTGATACTTTGCAACTGTTTTGAAGCGGGACTACAGAGGCAAACTGAGAGGTTGTAAAGTGATGCAGTGACAGCATGCAAAGTTGTAACAGCTTGGTGTTTTCACTGAAGCTCTATGTCTCATTAGGGCAGTCGTATGAAAAAAACCATCCTCACTGTTGCTGGATGTTTTTCCATAACAGATTTCAAAACAGGGCAGTGTTAACTGCCAGGAGAAATGGAGGTACTGGGTGTACAGGTGAGATGCTAAAGCACCTCAGGGCAGAGAGGGTGTCTGGCTCCCCGCGGCAGCAGGAGCAGCACGTGGAGAACAAGTGCCGCTTGGGCTCCCTCACTCAAAAATACAAAGTGAGAACAGAAATCCTGGAGGGTTCCCCCTTCGCTGCACCCAGGAGCCAGCCTCAGCAGCTCCCCGCCACACCAAGCAGCCGCAGCCGCTCCTGGTGACCTGCCAGAGGGCCCAGGCTGGGGGACGCAGGCCTGGCACCGGCGCTGAGGCTCTGTCCCAGGCAGCCTGACGGTCAGCCCCAGTGCCCAGGGGACCGGAGCAGGAGATCCACCCGGGCTGAGGGAAGGGGCTGAGGCCGGACACCAGCGAGGCCTGAGGCGAGAGGCAGAAGCGGGTGACCCCTGAGGCGAGGGGCAGGCCGCAGGCGGGGGGCGGAGGCTCCCCGGTCGGCGGGGACGCGCCCCGAGACGTCCCCGAGGGGCTCTGCCCCGAGCGRCGCTTCGTCCCGTCGCCTCGCTCCGGCGGAGGAGCGGGCGGGCACCGCCCAGGCGAGGCCGGGGCGCCCCTTCCCCCCGCCGCGCAGGGAGGGGGACACGGGAACCGCCGTGTGTCAGGGGACAACGGCCGTCGCCGTCACCCCCGCCCACTGCCCGGCCGAGCCCGGCCCCGCCCACCCACCGGTGGCCCCGCCCCGGTAGGCGTGGCCGGGAGGGCGCGGGGGGCCTGTTGTTGTGATGAGCGCCGGCTCCACCCCCTCCTCGTGCACAGTCGCGCAGCCCCCCCATCCGCCTGGGCCCCGCCCACCCCGCCC
>JAYKAV010001099.1:1044289-1217702 GCA_035582835.1 Phoebastria nigripes
CGGCGGTGGCGTGGCCGGCACCGGCGGCCCCGAGGCGGCGGTGGCGCTGGACGAGCTCCGCTCCTGGTGGGAAGTCCCGGCCATCGCGCACTTCTGCTCCCTCTTCCGCACCGCCTTCCGCCTGCCCGACTTCGAGATCGAGGTGAGAGCCCCGCGGCCGCCGTCCCCCGCCCGGTGCGCGCCCCGCCGGGCAGCCGCCGGCCAGTCTCGCCCCAGCCCGCGGGCTGTTTTCGTGCCGCGGCGCCGTCCCCGCTGCGCTCCCGCTGCCCGGCGGGTCCCGCACGCCGCTCCCCGTGCCCCGCGCCGGCGGGCGGTGGGGCGGGGGGCGCGCCCCCCAGCCCCGTGAGCCGCTGGCTCCCGGCGCGATGCAGCGCGGGGTCTCCCCTCCACTTGCGGCGGATGCAGCAACTTCCCCGTCCCTCCCGGGCGCGCTCGCAAACTTTCGGCGCGCCCGTCCCGGGGCGCCGGTGGGCGGGGGCGGGCAGGACCCCCCCCGGCTCCGGACCCGGCGGGGCGCACGGCGGGGGCAGCCGCGGGCGGAGCGGGGCCGGCCGCCGCCGGGCCGCATTGTTCCGCCGGGCCGGTGTCCGCACACAAAGGTGGGGGGGGGGGACGGACGCGGCACGGAGCCGGCGGTGGGTCCCCCGTGCCCAAAATGGTGGCGGCGAGAGGCGGGCCCGGCCCGGTAACCCCCCACCTCCCCCGAGGGTCCCCGCGGCTGTTGTTGGGGGGGTCCCCAGCCCGCTGAGCCTGTGCCCAAGTTGGTCCCTTTTGTTGGAGGGGGGGGAGGAAGGAGGTCCCCACCTGGCCGGTGCCGCTGCGGGGTGGGGGGGCGCGGAGGGTCGCCGCCGAGCCGAGCCGGGCGGCGGGAGGTGCAGCCTTTCTCCCGCATCCCAGCAAGCCCCGGCGAGGCCGGGCTGCTCCTCGGGGCACCGCGCCGCTCATTGTGCGGCTCCGCGGAGGCTCCGGCGCAGCGACGGTGCCTTCACCACCGCCGCTGTCCCCCCGCGCAGGGAAAACTCTCGGCTTTCGGACCTTTTTACCCATTTTCCTCTGTAACTTTCTTGTGTGGGGTTTGTTTTTTTTTTTTTAATTCTCATTTTCGTGTGCGTGGCTAACGTTCCCTAAATATTTTGTGCTCCTGCTACAAATGTTACAAACAAAGTGTGTCCTGGTAGGAAATCTTTTGTGCTTGCTGTGAAAAGCTATTCTTGCCAGCGCGTTGGCAATAAACAGGGTGAATAACGTGGTGGCGTGTGTTTTTTAAAGGCAGTAATTGCCCCGTGAATGCGAATTCCGAAGATGCTTAAAAGTTCAATGGGATGCGCGAAGCCCTAAAGAGCAAAACTCCTCGAGCAGGATGTGAATTTCTGAAGAGGGGGAATCCCTTATGCGGTGCGAAATCTTGAAAGGGGATAAGGTCTCTCAATGATGCAACTTCTTGCGAAAGGGAACTCCCCTCCCCCTCCTATTGATGCTAAACCATTAAAGGGGGAGGCTCTCCGGGCCCAGCAGCGCAAAGTCTTGAAGGAACCTGAATTTACAATGATAAAAGGGCCAAGGCACTAGCCTTTCACCTTTGGAGGCAATTAGCATCTGGCTTGCTTCACAAATGAAGTAAATGTGGGCTCCCCTTTGGTTCCCGGAGCACGCTTAGGGTGGGGGAGTTAACATCACTCGGAACAAATTAACTTGCTTTTTTGGGGGGTTGCCCGGGATGAGGAGTGCGTGCGGGTTGGTGCTGGGGGTGTTGCAGAGCAGAAGCAGCCCACTGAAAACGTCGCCAAAAACCTCTGTGCGCGTGGATGGCTTGCAGCGTTTGGCAGAAATGGGGTTTAAAGGATGGCGTTTGTCCGAGGGACAGTGGAAATCACGGTTAAAATCGGGATGCTGTGAGAGGATGGATGCAGCTGTCAGAACTCAGCGTCTTCAGGCGTGCAGAGTAAATCTCCTTCCCCGGCACGGTGTGAGCAGCCCAGCGCAGGCAGCTTCAAGATTTGCTGTTCTTGAAGCTCACCATCTTGCTACCCCTTGCCTGGCGTAGTTGTTCCAGTCTCATCACTGGTTTCAGGGATATCTGGGAATGGTGCTTTGCACAAAGAGCTTGCCCAAACAGTTCATGGTGTGAAACCGATGGCCAGAGAAGAGACTTACACTTTTCTTTATTCTAAGAGTACTTGCTCTGTATGATTTTTGGTTTGTACTTTATTTGGCTGCCAAACCAAGGCTCCTCCCTTGGTTTTGGACCTAATAATGCCGGTGCCTATTCTGGCTGTCTCACTGCTGCCTCTGAGATGGGCTTTGAGCTTCAGGGGTGTCTGAATAAAACAGAGGTGGCAGTTCATCTAGGGTTTGGGGAAATGCTAGGACTTGAGGCAAATAGTAGAGGGAAATAAAACCCTAGCCAGCCATCGAAAATTGAAACTGTACTCATCTACAAATGACATTTTCTTGCTTTAGCTTTGCTTATTGTGGGGACGTGTGCTTGTGGCCAAATGCGAGCGGCCTGAGAAGTTACTGCCCCTTCCCTCAAAAGTTACTGTCCCTTGTGGGTATCTGAGGGGTGAGTGCCCCGGTCCTTTTGGATGCAAAGTAAAACAGGTGGTTTGAGTGAACCTGTTCTCTTCTGTGTGGAAGCAGAAATGGAGAGCTGGGGTGGCTCACCTCAGAGGGTTTCAGCTGGAGGGTGGTTACGCTCAAACTCCTTGAGCTTCATGGCAAATGTCTGTCCGACTGTGTCCCGAGTCTCTAAGGGATGGCCTTACTCTGGATGCAGTCAACTTTGGAGGATATTCTTGTCTTCCTAGAAGGGCTGAGCTCCTCTTAAGTTAAAACCTGGTTGGTGGCTTTTTTTTTTTCCCCTCTTTTTCTGATACTAGTGTATCTCCAGCGGCGAGTTTGGTGCTAAACTCTTACAACATTGTTACAAAAAGGGAAAGTTTTAAACAAACCTTAATTCTGCTTGTAACAAATAATCTCTGCTCTCTCCCTCCCCCCCAATTTTAGGGGAGGGTGAGGTTAGAGTTTCACTGCTACAGTCTCTGCAGTCCCCAAACCAGACAAAACCTGATCTTTCAATATGTTTAAAAAAAAAAAAGAAAAGCTGTAGTTATCTTTTGTTTTGTTTTTTCTCCCCCCTTCACTGATTTTTTTCTTCTGGTGGGTCTGCCCATAGCTAGCTCAAGGCTCTGTAATGATAGGCCATCTGGACCCATCCCTCCTGTGCTGAGCAGATTTGTTGATGGTATTTGAGAAGTTTGGGGGCTTTAGTACAGGGAGGCAGCACGGAGCTTGCTTCCCCCCCCCCTCCTTTTTAAATGCAAACCTTTCTCCCTTTACTTATTGGCTGAAAAGAAAGTGAAGCTTCCAGATGCGGGGCTGCCATCAGCAGCTGGATGTCAGAAACCTGGGAAGCAGATGTTTTGTTTTTCTTTTTGCTGGACCAGTGCGTAGCCAGAGACTATGGGGAAGGGGTGTCCAAAACTGAAAGAAAGAAGCGCATCCATCAGGCCGGGCTGTGGGCATTGTTCGGGGAGGGGGTGGGCGCAGCCAGCCCCCATGCTGGCTCCGGCAGATGCAGGCGCCTGACGAGGCACAGGGCTCCTCTTTTCAAATCTCCGCCGCAGCATCRCCCGGCGATGGACTCAGGAGGGGTTCAGCTACCGCCAGCGGGTCAAAAGTTCAGTGGGCCAGGAGCGGGTGCTCCGGGATGTGTTCGGCTTCACGCCGTGTTTTTACGTGGATCTCTGAGGATGGCAGAGAGCACTTCTGCTTTCTGGGGTGGGGCTTTCCCCTCCCTCCCCCCCTTTTAAATGGCTGCCTTGTCGGCCATCTGCTGTGCAAAACTTCCATGCCATTGCAAAAGTGGGCTTTTAGTTGTGTTGGTTTGGTTGTTGCGGTTTCTTTCTCGGTGGTTTGTAAAATCTGCATCGAGTGGGTTTGTCCTTACCTGCTCTAACAGTAGGCCAGCGGGAGAAGGTCTGGCTGTACGGGGCACATCATTTTTTTGGTAGGCGTTGCCTTGATGGACAGAAAGGATGCTTTCCACAGTCAAGTTAGTGCGGGCGATGATAGGGAGTGATTTGTTTCCCTCTTCAAGACCGGACTGTAATATGGGACACCTCTCGTGACAAAGTCTCTCCTGGCCGTGTGCCCTCCCCTCTGCAACTGAAATATCCTCCTGGCAGCTGCAGGGATTGTTTGCATCTAAAATATTAGGAGAATATTTAACGTTTTCAACCGTATTTCAGCACAACTTGAAAACACTGGACAGAAGCCAGCATGGCTCGGCCACCCAGCTCTCTGGCATGTGCTCCCAGGAGCTGTGGGCTAAAACAGTTAGGAACTTCTGCCTGGGTAGGTCGAGGGGAGGTGACTTTCCAGAACGTGCTTGAAAATAGTCAAAACATTGTTGTTAACTTAGTTTATTTGGAAAAGGGGGAAAAGCCACATTACACAGGGAAAACATAAATCTTTTCCTGTGGTTTTTAAAAGCGCCTTTGGGCAAATTGCCTCTGCTGTTAACTTCACTACAGCTTTAAGATGCTTTTCCTCGCCTCTTGCCCCTTCCTAGCACTTCGGGCTCTGGCTCTACCTTTAGCTACACTCCTCCCACCCACAGACAGGGCACCGCTGCTCTTGCCCACCTTTTTCCTCCTGTAGTGCGGTATCTACCATGTCGGTTCTTGAACAGGCTCTTTCTGTCAGGAATATTATGTGGCTGTTTCAAGCCAGCGGCTGCTACCGCTCCCATGGGTCCCCCAGGAGGAGGAAGAGTGTGGAGAGAGGGAGAGCTGTGCTGCAGCCATGTGAAGGAGAGAGCAAAGAACACGGTTTCTGCGATCTGTGCAAACCAGATACAGCTTTAAAAGCAAAAAATATTTTTTTAATGCGTTAAACTAAATGTGTTAGGATTTTAATACTTTGAAAAAATTATTTTTCCTAGCAAGGACAGGATGGCTGAATATGCTTTGACCTCCGCTGTCCTGTCACGTTAGGTCCTGCTAAAATTTCTTCGTGGCGCCCATTGCTCTGTGCCCTCTGGCTGGGTCCCTTGTGATCCGTGACACCAAAACGGCACAACCTTCCTGTTTGTCAGTGGTTGGTACGGGGTTAATTGCACAGGCAGTGTGGTACAGTACCTGAGTGCTAAGCCTTCACCCCTCTATAGCTATTCTGGTCTGGTACTGCATTTTTATTTGTATTACAGTAGCATATACAGCATCTGCTGATGCCTCTTCGTGTTGTATGATAGCAGAGATGGCCAGATAGTTTCTGGTCAGAAGAATTTAGAATCTAATTAAGATAAATGYGACAAGTAGGTGCAGCAAGCTGACCAAAATGTCAGTGAATTCACGTAGGTCAGCTCGACTCATAGAGGGTAAGTCTGAGTTCGTTTAAACRCCTTTTAGTTTAAACGCCTTTTCAGTAGAATAGTTCAGGCATTAGGACGTCCGTCCCTCTTGCCATTTGCCCGTTGGCGGTAGGCAACGTTAAAGTGGAAGGGAGTGGGCACTGACTGCAACGAGAGCAAACAACAGATCTGCTCAGTAAAACTTCACTCTCCCACAAAGCACCTGGCTTTAGAAAAAGCAAATTGTCTGAGGAAAAGTAGAGTAATTGGCAGCTCAGGGAGAGGCGCTGTATGGCAAATAGGCAGGGTTGGAAGAAATGATGGATTTCAAACATGCTGAAAAGAAGAAGTGTCAACCCCATTGTGTGGAGAGATCCATTTATGGACCAGTGTATGAATTTGGGTTATATGCCACAGTCACTCCACAGTGGCTCTGCTTCCCCTGGGCAGCATCGGCTTCATCGGAGTAGAGGGTGCAAGCTGGGTATTTGTTGTTTGAAAATCAAGTTTAAAAAACAAAATGAAATGGAGGGTTAGTATTGTTTTTATTGTTCTTTCTACCTGTCCCATCCACTGTTTGGTTTAGTTGCTTTGACAGTGCCTCATCCCTCTCCCCCTGTCTGTTCCAGCAGCAGTTCTTACTTTGCTGGTCTTCACTTTTGCTGCCTTAGTTATTCTGTTCATAATAGAATCATTAACACTCTACATGTCAGTATTGGGCTCTAGAGTTCATTGAGATTAATGGAGGGGAGGCAGAGAGATACTTCTCAGAGCTGTTGTTTCAAGTGGTCTGCAAATTGGAAAGCATTATATCAGTTTCCATTTCAAATGCAAGTCACATCTTTCCCAACTGTAGATCTTAAACTTTTTAACGAGTGTTTACATTTTATATAATGAGACTCTAGTGTAATTGGATACAAAAAGAAGGAATAGGTAGTTCAGGAGGCTGATATGTGAGTTAAAACATTACCTTAAGCCCATGAAAAGAAACAAGAAGTGACTGCACACAGCCAAAGGGTGTCTGAACAATGGATGAGGAAGGTTATTTTGACAGCAACATTTTGAATGGATCTGAGTTAGGTGACAGGGGAGTTGGGGAATGACTGTAGCAGTCGAAGGCAGAAGAGAAAGAGGAATGCGATAAGAATTTCGGAGATTTGGATGGAATACATAGAGGTTGATATTACAGACTTTCTGTGGTGTTAGTAGTTGGAGGCAATTGCCTCTTCCGCTAGCACAGCTGACTCTGAAAATCATGTCTGGTGTTAGCTGACGTGTTTGTGCGCCCACAAGTTTAACACTTTAAGCTGAACTTGTTTAAAAACCAATTTAAGATAATCTGGTGCAAGTCTTTCCCCGCTAGAAAAAAAAAAAAAAAAAGATGTTTTGTGTAGTAGCTTAAATATGACTTCACAGTTTGTTTTGTTTACAAAGACTCACTACCACAAACCTGTACCAATTCAATGCAGCTGATGTAAACTTCTGCATAGCGCATCTAAATTAGGCCTCAAAAGTTTGTTCCTTTTGGAATTTGCTCTAACCAAACCAGCTAAAAGTAACACCTTTAAAGTGTTGCAGCTTTATATGTAGACCTGCTTAACTGTGGTCTTTCTCTCCCAGCGAATAATGCCGGCAGAGCTGTGCCATTCTGCCCCTGGCATCTGTTAAGTGCCTGCATGAAGGGTGAAGAATTAACTTTTGTAATGGCAATGGATGCTTTCATAGACTTCTTTCAGGCAAAAATCTCCTCAAGAAAAGGGCTATAGGCAGAAATGACAACAGCCAGGCAGTTAAAAGTTCCCGAATTAAAAGTTTATCGTGTAAACCTTATGGTAGGTAGGTATGAAAATTATTTCCCTCCCCCCCCCCCCCTTCGTTACCAGAAGCAACAGCATCTGCTGTGGTGGTGGGAACAATGCAGCCTAGTGATTCCTCCTTCCTTACAGTAGAGAATCCTGTTAAACACACAAGGCTGTGCCTCAGAGTGTATCCTTTCAGCAGGCTTGTTCCTTTTAATGGGTGCCCATTCCTGGGGTCTCCATTGTTTCACCAACAATAGCACTAGGGGCAGCTGATTTGGTTGACAGAAAATGTGTTAATTTAACAGATCTATTCCCTTTAGCCGGTCTCCTTCCTATTGTGCCCCAGTTCTCCCCCAGTTCCTGGGGAGGAGGGCCCCGAGAGCAGGGTCTGTTAGGTGGAGGGCTCCTGCAATTAGGAGGGGTTTGCAGCCTTTTGTGTGAGGAACGGAAAACAGCTGATGGGGAAAAGTGTGGTTTGCTTACTGCCAGAACACACATTTTTCTGCTTTTTTGGGGGGCTTTTAAGTCTGCCTTTACCAGGGATGGGGGAATAACGACACTACGGGCTGATGGCAGTCAAGGTCTTTGCTTTGCTCTGAGGTGGCCTCACAGCCCAATGTGGCAACTGTTTCAGAGCTGGCTCAACCTCTTGATGAACTCTTTATGTCCTGTAAATGCTTAGCTAAAACACCAGCTCTCCACTGAAAAAGCAAAGCTGCTGGTATCATCCAGGGTAGGGCTGCTGAGAGCTGGCTGGAGAAGGCAGTATGTAAAGTTAATACTGAACAATTTGAAATATGAGGGGTGTAATGGCCACCTCTGCCCTGGGCCAGGCCACCAGTTTAATGCAGTTTTGGGACTGATCTGATTTAAATGGTGCAAGCTCTTCACCCTAGATGTACTTACACTGGTTCAGCTCTTCCCTATACTAATGTAGCCTAGTTCAGCAACAGGGTGGTGAGAGTGGTGGTGGCGTCTCTGTTGGTTTTTACATCGGTGTGGTCGAGCTGGCGTGTTCAGTCCGGTGGGAAGGAGGGCACACGCGCTGCTGAGGGAGCAGTGAAACCCGAAGCTTTGGTTTTGGGGGCTGCCGGCTGCCAGAAGGACGATCTCGGTCTCTTTCAAGCTCTTGCCCTGGCTGTGCTTCTGACTTTGTGGTCTGCCCCTTCCCTGGCGCCAGCCCAGCTGCTCGCTGGGTCCTGGCTGGGCTTTCGGGGGCTTGCAGTCCTGCAGCGCTGCGGTGGGAGCGGGACCTCGTGCTTTTGGCGGCTGCGAGCTGCCGGGTCGATCTGCTGTGGCTCTTGAAACTCTAGCCTTAGTTTAGTTCTGGCTGCTGGGGCTGGTGATGTAAAAGGAGCTCTGGAGGGTCTTTTTCCTCCTCGTTGGTAAAGCCGTTAATTCTCTGGCTCTTTCTCTCCAGCTAAGCCTGCCGTAAAGGGGCTGGAGCTTTACACGGCCAAAAGGTTGAAAGGCAGAGCTAGTTTCCTCATTTCTGGTGAGCCCTGTACTCAGGGAGTTGTGTGGCAGCAAAAATATTTATATATCCATAACACAAGGCAAAGAGGGTTGTGGTTTTTTTTTTTTTCTTGCTTGGGTTTTTGTTTGTTTTAGGAGGCAAAGGGTGAGAGTTCACTTAAAGAGCTTGACTCTTAATAGAGCTTGTCATTGTTGCTAATATAAAACAAATGATGAGCATGAGAGAGGAGTCAAAGGCTCCCTCTTCTGGTGTGCTGGGAAGGTTCAAATCTGAAAAATAAGCAAGGAAAAAAAGCCCAGCAAGCAAGACCCCTTCTGTGCTTTCCTGTGGTATTTTAAGACCTCGCTGAGGCCTGACCCTTACTGCCCCAACACATAGGATGCTTCATGGCACCTGAATAAGTAATGCTAAGGGCACTCTGTAAAAGTGAAATGCATTTTCAAATGGAAGCTACATTGCACTTGCAAGTAAAAGTGAGTCCTGGTTTCAGAAGCGTTCACAGTCTGAACGTGCAGGATGGCAGCCCTTCACATCCGCACATCTGATGTTTCTCAGTGCTTCTCTTTACTTCTCTTCTTTTCTGCGTCCTCCTCTTGCAAAGATCATGTCTTGTCCTATGCAGCTCCCAGGCCAAGTGTGTGCATTGGCATGCAAACATGTTCGGGATGATTGCAGGGGCCAAGTATGGTGAGCACTCCCTATAGAAACTGTGTGTCCAAGGCTCCAGCACTCCTGTTGCTTTTGGTTGAGTCAGCCAAGAATTCAAAACTTATTAATGGCTGACTGATGGAGAAATGTGCACAAGGAGTAATACTTTCTTGGGATTTTTAGATGAGTTTTCTAAAAATCCTTGTATAAAGTGCACCTGTGAGTACCTCTAGTTACTCCTGAATAGGATTTCAGGGTGTTGGAGAAATGACTCTTTTTTTTTCTTTCCTATTTTTGTATTCTTCACCGGAGGGTTTGACATCAAATGGCAATTTCCCCTGTGTTGTTAGTGTGGACTCCTGAGCGATGTCTGGTGGAACCAGAGGACATCAATTCTCAAGCTGCCTTCCCACGGCAGCTCCTGCCACCCATCACAGAGGGCAGTAAAACTGTTCACCCGGATTAAAAACCACAACACTTTTTTCTTTAAGTGAGCCACCTCCCTCTGCAGCCCCACAAAAGGGTTGTACCAGCATGACTGAAGTGGTGGCACAGGAATGGAAACAGGCACTGGGGAGRGGAAAGGCTTTTTATAGCTGACCCTTCTGCTGAAAGAAATGCTTATCGCACTGCAGCCCTGGGTAGCAGGTGGAGAGAGACTGCGCAGGTAACAAGAGGTCATGCAGCAAGGGGGGTACCTGGGGAAGAACCCTTATCAGCCTCTGTAAAAGGGTTTTGGGGGTTGTTTTTTGGTACTATATCAAGGCTTGCTATATTCTTTTTTCTAAGTTAACATTCTGGTTAGAAAAAGTTTAAATTGAAGTTGATGGTGATCCTTTAAATTGTTGCTTCCAAAGTCAGACCCAAACATGCAGTTGAAATCAGTTAAACTTCATTGTAACTGACAGTCTTGCACAAAACCAAAATAGTGCAAAATTTTATTGTCTGTCTTAGAAATTAAGGCTTTTCTTTCAAAAACAAAAAAAAAACCCAAACCATTTTCCCCCAAAAGTTTCCCTTAGGCTCTGGTGACCCAGCAATGCAGGTATCTATCCATCAGGATTTGCTTGCCTGTGCAGAAGAAGCCTGAGCGGCTTGCCTTATCGGACAGGGCAGCCATGTAGAATAAACAGGGAATAGCAGTCTCGATTTCCTTTCTTTCAGCCTGATACAAGGTGCTGAGGCACAGAAGACTATTTTGCCCTTAAGATAATTGTGTGTTGGAGAGGATCAAAGGGCTTGAGGGTTTTTTTTTGGTTGAAAGGGGATTTTCTCCATGGACAGCTGCAGTAGTGCATTAGTAGTGCAATGGATTATCTTTCCATGATCTGTAGGATCTCAACCAGCTATCGAGGGGCCCTGCTGAAGGCTGCTGCTTGGGGGAGGCAGAGTGAAAGTCTCCTGTAACAGGGAGACCTGTAATGCCTGGGAGCTCGGACCACTTGACTCCCCCTGCCCCAGCAGGGCGGGTGGAGCTGGATATTCTTAGACTGCAGATAGTGCTGTGGAGCATGGGGAGAGGGAGCATGGCTCTTGGTTATGATTAACTGCAGCTGATGCCCTGCATCCACCCTGCTCTCTGATGGAAGTGCTTATTAAGGAATGTGAGAAGGGAGCCGATTCCAGCTGCTGCGGCATCCCGTAAAGGGCAATGTGTAATTTGGGAGGGTGTTACAAGTCCCTCGGCAGAACAGACTACTCACTGTAGTAAGTGTCTGACCTGCCAAACGYCCGGACTTTCTCATTGTGGGAAGTTTTGGATGATGGCTGATCCGCAAAYAGCCGTGGCATTGAGAGGGAGTCCCTTCACATGCGTGGATGGGTATCTGTATCCTTGCTCTGCGCTTCTCAGCAGGGGGAGAGGCAGCGCGTGTGGCCTGACTGTGGCAAGGGTGGCAAGAAGGGATGGGACAGGGCTTGGTGCTATCAGAGGTGGAGATCAGGTCATGCTGTGCCTCCCTGACCTGGTTTCAGGGCCGGGGGACAAGGAGTCTGGAATGTGCATGGCGGAGCTGTCAAGGAATGCGGGTCCCCAGGTGGCCGCTTCAGTCGCTTGTGCTTAAGTCGGGCTCGAATTGCATCTGCCTGCTGGTTAATAAGTGGTGGGGCAGCTCTGCCTCGGCAGGTTCTCCTGTGTGCACTTCCTGAGGTAGTGGGATGCCAGAAATATGGGGGTGACAGTGCTATCTTGGTAGCCAATAAACTCACCCCCTTGGCATTTTTAGAACTTTCTGCTAACTTTAGTGACACAAGTCACTTTTGGGGTTTTTTTGTGAATAGCGAAGCACAAGCTGGGCGGAACCCAGCTTTGGATTTCAGGGCTGGGTTTTTTTCAGGGTGGGCAGTTAGAAATACTTGTCTTTTTCTGTAAGCGGGACTGGTTTCAGAATTAAAGGATGAGCATGGACCGCCATATGATGTTGTGTTGTTTTTTCTTGGAGGAGTAACTACAATTTATAATCATTGCCTAGTCCATAGCCAGTTGGCAGGAAGGCTGCTGTGAAGGGATTGATTATTAGTGGATGTTTCATTGTGCTGTCCAAGCCTGAATTTCTTGATCTAACCGGTTTCCTTCATTTGGAATGGCTGTAGTCAGCAGAGAGAAGAGAGGGAGCTACGTCTTCCGTCTCGGCAGTGCTGTTTCTTGTTCATGGGATGTGCTCAGGAAAAAAAAGGGTCAACAAAAAGTGTCAACACTTCAGCGTTCTCATAGAAAGCCAGCTGGCTGGCTGGCCGGCTGGGGACTGCTTGCAATTTTTCTGCTTCCTCTTGGGATTCTGTCTGTATTTGTTTTCAGCGTGGTGACTTAAACAAAACTAGTGCTGTTCGGTGTGAGCATCCTGGAGGCTCCACTCTTTTCCTGGGAAATGCACCGCGAGAGTGGAAGCGTCACCGGGAAGGTGATCTAGCGCTCAGAAATGGGAATGCCCGCCCTGCGGTGCAAAGGCACGCTGGCAGCTGTGGCAATTGGAGTTTAGTTAGCATTTAAACCAGCAGTRGAGGATGTGCAGAAGTACAGATGCAGCAGCACAGGCTTGAGCATGGACAGCAACAGCTTTCGGGCTCCTCAGATAAACGCTGGGATGGTTTGGTCGTCCTGAACCACATCCTGCTGCAGCTCCTCTGATAAACCTGGGCTAGCTAATTAAAAGTTAGCACATGCGCGGCTAGGCCAAAAGCATCCGTGCTGCTGTCGCACAGTAAAGTAGCCGGYGCTGCTCTTTGGAAAAGGGAGTTTCTGAGCTGGGTCTGAGCAGGAGCGGTTGTGCAAGTAAGGGGCCAATGGAGGAGGTGGTGTGGCGGGCTTGGGCTGGGCTGCACACCCCGGCTCAGCTGCTTCGCTGGGCTTAGGCTGAGCGGTAGCAGTTGGAAGAGGACAGCTGAGCTAATACTTAAAAAGTGGAGGGGTGGGAGACTCCATGCCAGGTCTTGGAAGTATGATCCTAACCCTCTGCTTGTCTCCTCCTTTTCTCCCCCACTCCTGAAGCCCCTCTCGGGCTGTGTGGAAGTGTCCCAGTTCTTGCAGCTGTGTTAATTGTAATGGGTCATTTAGTCCTGAAATCCCTGTTTAAAAGGGGCAAGTCCTTGCCTCGTGTGACAGCTGCTGCCTTGCACTTTTCCCCAGGCTGGAAATAACTGCATATGACACAGGAGCAGAGCGTGTGGCGTGGGGGAGGGAGGAGAGTTTCTGGCTTCCTCTTAGTGCTATAATGGCTTTGCTGTGTGACTCTTCTCCCATGTGGACCATAGCAGTGCCATGCCCCACATATTTAGCAGATCTCTCAGTTGGCAGTGCCTAGGAGATATGCTAACGGCCTGGCGCTCTCCGGGCTCTGGTCCGACTGGAGTCTTGGACATCTGGGAGCACAAGAGAAGGGACACGCGGTGGTGGTGACACAGGACGCTTGCCTGGAGCATCTGGGACCCTCTCTGGAGCCAACGTGCCCGCCCGTCTGGAAGGGGGAGCCGCGCTGTTCCGTGCAGAGGAATGGAGATGATGAGAGGGAAGGTAGAAAGGTTTCCACTCCTTGCTCCCATCCCCTCTCCAAAATCCAAAGCCTTGAGCCCATGGAAACCTGGCCAGTTTTTCCTTCTAGCTGAAGGGCTGTCTCCTGATTGGAATGACAGCTTTGAACTGGAAGACATTATTTCATTAGCGTGCTAATCAGATACAGAGATTACCTGATTGGCTACTTAATAATTAAATGAAGTTGCCTGTAATTCTTTGAGCACACACAGAACTAATTAAATTAACCCTTCACTGCCCTGCGTGCTTGGGGTGCGCTTGTGTGAAATGGAGAGGGCAGCTTCCCTGACGTTGGGACTGAACAGAAAGGGGTGATGGTTGCAAAGTGGCCAGTGCTGAACCACCAAGGTGGTCCTTTCTTATCAAGAGCCTGGAGAGGAGAAGACAACACACTGTTATACTCTCCAGTGTAGTTGGTGTTTGGCCTATCTGGTAGACAATGAGTACCTCTGGCAACACTCTACCAAAAAATCTTGTCCTCAGATAGCCTGGAGAATGCACTGGGCTTATGGAAGTTGGTGCCCAGGTATGCATTGTAAACCAGACGAGGGCTTTGTATCACCTGATGAAGAGCAAAGTATTGGCGAAGAAAGATGCACTTCACAGTTCTTCAGGAGAAACAGTCAAGCAGAGATCAGAAGATGTTCTTACGTACCTTTGAAGCATTCTTCCCCATCCCCACTGGCACACAGCCCCAAACAAGCCACATTGTCTCCATGCATTTGACAGGATTCCACTAACTAAACTTGTTGTTGAGCACCTATTTTTCTCTACTGCTTAAGTGGCTGCTTGAGGAACTGCATTTTCCACATGCTCACAGAAATACAAGCATATTTCCTATAGTTTGAGGAGGACACAGAACTCATATCGGTGCCATAACTTTCCTTTATTATAGATTTAAAAAAAAAAATGTGAAAAGAGTAAAAAGGAGAAAGTTTCCCTGTTTTCCAGCCTCACATTTTCAAGCCCCAATGCTGCACCCAAGCTTTCAGCTTCTGTAATGCCAGAGGTGTGGCACGGAGTTTGACATTCATAGTGAAAGGCTAATTTTTATAACCTGTGACAATATTGTTATAGCGTTGAAGACACACTGTGTTTAATTATTTCATTGCTAGGGTGAAGAGTCAGCATCTATAATTTTTTGTATCCATTTTTAGTACTGAGCACTGGGTTGAGGCAACAGGAAGGCTACTGTATAATGATCCAACTCTGCTCCCTTGCTGCTGCCGCCGTCTCCTTCTAGACTTTGCCCATACATGTTAAAATGAAACTGTCAAATTAAGCACATTTCACTGTCATCCAAGACTAAACTTGGCAGAGAAGAGCCCTTGGACCTTCTGGCCCAAGTTAACCACGGCTGGCTTCAGCTACCCGATTAAGGAATTGCCGCTCCTCCATTCGCGGCGTGCAGAATGGCTTTCCCCTTATCCGTGGTCCGCATTGCTGGATCCGTCCTCTTCCTCTCCCCTGAAGATCCGTGGTAGCAGCAGTGCCCTGAGAGTCAGCCGATCCTCAGCGGAGGGATAAATATCTTGAGTCGCTGCTTTGTCTTTAAAATCTGGCTTCCACATGACAGACAGCCTGAAATGCCTGCGAAAACAGGTCAGGAGACAGAAGAAAACAGTGAGGATGGGAAACAAAAGGGCAGCTTTCAGGGTAATTAGATGGTTGCAGTGCTCCCTCTGGTAGGGAGCATTCGCTGGTGAGAAATGATCCCGCGTGTTGACTCTCTACAGATGTGGGTATGCTGACAGGGTTTGAAAGAAGAGCAGAGTAAGTAGAGAGAAGGGCCAGCGAGCCTTGGGATCGCGTGTCCCTATTGATCCCTGAGATTTAGCATCTCTGCTTCCAAGGGAAGCCATCGGACCTGTTCTCCCCACCAGCTGACCTGCACGCCCCATGCCAGCCTGTGGCAGATCCAGAGCTATGGTACCCACCTCCGACTCCTAGCCGGGGTCTCCAGGATGGTGCTGCCCCCATTTTGTGAGCAAGTGGGCAGGCATAGGTGTTAAACGTGTGGGTTTGGGGGAGGGGGGGAAAGTGTGTTCAGCACATGCATGGTCAAGCTTGAGCCCAGCTGCAGAAGCTAGTTAGGTTTTAGTATTATTAATATTTGATGGTGTCCTGTTGTAAAAGGGCAATAAGTAAGGCTAGAAGGTCTGCGCTTGGCCTGTTGTTGCAGTAAAAAGCTATTTTCTGAGGAGATTTCTGAAACAAAGGATATTCTAGTGTGTGGTGGAAGTGTCCATTTAAATGCATCTGACCATAAAGATGCTGCCTGCCAGCAATTTTGATATCGGAGCTAGTGGGACCCACTCCTGTGGGTAAAATCATGCTCGGTAGGACAGAGCCTGAATGGTGGAGATTCAGTTTGGGGATGGAGTTCAGGGAGGCTTTTTACCTCTTGTGTCCTCCTCTTTGTTTTTGTTTATGGGTTTACAAAGTCAGATTAGCATTTCAATGTCGGTGGCGAAGGCCCTTGGGCTGTGGTGGAAGGCGGCCTGGCTTAGCCGGTTTGGGATTACTGCTCCTTTCCCAGCAGCCGTCCTTCCCGGGCTCTGGTGAGGAGCAAAGCCTGAGGCTTCTCCCTGTTGGGAAYGCGCCCAAGCTGCAGCTATCCCTCCAGCTGAATCTTAAGGTAGATGGGCAGTGTCACCGTGAAGGGTAATTAGCCTTCTTTTCAGGCAAGGATAATTTTATTATTGTTTTAAACGGTAGCACAAGTTCTGGGGGAAAAAATCCAGCTCTGAATCCAGAAGCTGTTTACTTTTTCCTTTGTAGCTGCTGATCTAATAGACGTTGCCTCTCCACAAACTTGGCTTTGCTTTAAACCCTGGGAATCTCACATCCACAATCCTATTACTTTAATAAAACAGTGTATTGAATAAAACAAGCCTTTGCTCCTTTCTTCTCCCTGTCAGGCATAATGCTGTGTTCAGTCACAGCAGTGTAAATTTGGAGCAAGTCCAGCGGGTTCAAGTCGATGTACTCCAGATTTACGCTGTAATCACAGAAAGCAGTGTCTCATCTGAAACCAAAGTTTTATCTTTGAGATATCCCCTGTCTGTTAACTAGAGATGACTGCTGCTCCGTGTGGTACCCAATCTGTACACTGAATATGGAGTGCTATAGAAACAGACTTACGTGCTCYTGTAACGCAAGACTGTTGCATGTGGTTGAGCTTGCAAACTTAAGTTTACACAAGAAGCTTAAGGAGGTAACTTAAAGACAAATAAGTTCTTATGCTTATTGCTTCTTTATACTAAAGCGAATTTGAAGATTTTTTAAAAAATCTTCCCCCGGTTTGATTAACTTGCTCATATGGCTTTTTTCCCCCCTGTGTGAAGAGGCTACTGTATTCTTTGGTGGAAGGTCCATCTGAAAAATCTTCTCAGCTGGTAGCTATTAACAAAAAATATTTTGAGTCTCAGTAGAAAGTATTTCTCTAGACTAGTTTCACCTTCTTGGTTGTCTCAGGTCAACTTCTAATTTTTTATTCTAATATAAGGTTTTATAACGGCTAGTACTTTGTGCTGCCTCTCTTCTCATGCTAGGGCACTGTGTACACCTTAATTCCTTGCTCCCCTCCGTATTACTGTTTGTCTGCCGTCTGGGAGAGAAGTCATTCAGGGTGCCAATATGTTAAGCTGTTAAGAGAATGGGGAGAGGTGAGATGAAGGTATTGTTATGCTGGAAGGTGTTAATTGGTGCTATCAACCACTTGTTTGATTTCTAGACAATTACAGCAGTGCTTGAAGTTGTGTCTGAGCTAAACAAATGGCAAGGGCTCTGCAGGTTCCCCATCTTCTCTTTTTTGAGTGCTTATTTCCCCACTGCCACCCGCAAAAATTACCAGGGCTATACACAGTTGAGCCAAGAGGATGGGCCTGGATGTTGAGGAGATAGCTGGGTGTACTACACAGAAGTTATCACGTTGCGTGTGAGCCCTGGCCTGGCCTTGTGGCTTGGCAGGGGCAGGATGAGGAGCAGGGGATGGGTAGGAGATGCTGAACAGTGTGGGGATGTTTCTGGGTTCCTTAGAAGCAGAGAAACAAATGTACTTGGGTGGTGCTTTCTTCTATGATGTTTCCTGGTTAACAGGCAGATGCTTGACATTATCTAGGGCAGAGCCCTCTTGTAGGACAAATACCCAGCTGCCAAATAAAACCTCTTATTTGTAGTCTGGGACTCCTGCCCAGAGAGAGGGCAAGTGAGAGTCTCCATTCCTCCCCTTGTAGGAGGGGCGTACGAGGTCTGACCTGTGGCACCAGAAGAAAGGGTTGCTTCTCTGCAACTAAAGAGGAGGAATCCTCTCCTCTGCTGCCCTTTCTCCCATAGCTGGGAAGTAAGGAACCATCCTGATTTATTTTTCTACTTCTTTCTGGATGCAATAAGAAGCAGGATGGGGAGTGGCACCTGCTGCAGCTTGGAGACAGGTTCATTTTAGCCTGGGTGCAATAATGCCTCCTTCKTCCATCAAAAGGTCCAAGGTGTGTTGAACATTACTCAGCCATACCTTTGTGTGGCTCTTATCATTCGTATAGACACGTGCATCCAGCCCCAAATGCTTGTTCATCACATTCCTTTGGTTACAATGGGTGGAGTATTGCTGCACTGGTGTCCTACCCTAGGTGTAATGGCTTTGGTTGTTGCTTTTCCTGGCCGTTCATTGTGTGCACCTGGTTTTGTGCTACGTCATACATGGAGAACAGAGTGAAAGAAGGCATCTGAACAGAGAGAGATGATGCTAAATGGAGGCTGAGACCTTGAAGGTGTAAATGATCTGTGAAGACCATTATGAAGGGAAAGCCAGTCAAGACTGATTTCAGGAAAAACTGATAAGGAAACCGCAATACAGAACCACAAAAATATATAGTCAGAAGGAACCTCTGGAAGTCTTTAGTCCAACCTCTTGCTTGGATTGAGGCTGTTGCCAACAGTAGATCAGGTTAACTATGGTCTGAAGAACACATAATACTTTTCTCAGTTCTTTTCCCTTTTCCCACTCCCCGAAAAAGAGAGCAGAATTGCCACAAGAGTTGTTTTAAGAGAACATTTAGCAATGCATGGTCTAAAACTGTTTGCTGAAATTCAGCCTGGGCAGAAGGGTAGCTGGGAAGCAAGGGTGTTTAATTCTGAGGCAGGGATAAACCTTTTGCTGGTGTTTTTTTGAAACTCCACTCAAACGGTGACTGGTAATAAGACAGGGTTGGAAACTGCCAGTTCTTTTTCTCATTCTGTAGGGAATAGTTTGCCTTTGAGGGATGGTTGTTGCCTGTGCACTGATACCTTACTTCAGGAGTCATTATGCAAGCGCTCCAAATGGGATCTGTGGGTAAGGAACACGCAAATAGCAGCCGTTGCCTTGCCAAAAACGCCTTAGACCAGACAGGAAGATWTTTTTTTTTATTATTATTGAGAACAGATAACCCAAGAGTTCTGGCCTTTGGTTTTTTAAGACCTAGCTCATTTCATCTACTTCTACATGCCCAAAAGCTAGATGACTATCTAGTCCCTGCATCCCTAGTAGCATTTTCTCAGGTGTGCCAGCACAACTCTTTGTGGGGCCACACTGAAATAGGTCAGGGAGCTGATCTGGCCGGTGGATAAAAAAAAMCAAACCACCTCAACTCCCCTTCCCTCCAGTTATTTTTTGGCTGGATTAGTTTTATGAGCTGGCTCATAGAGTGGCCTGGCAAATAGTTGTGCCAGCCATACCATGGTGTAGGAGTTGGAATAAGCGGTGGGGATGAGAAAAGGGGCAAGAATAATTTAGTGTTCAAAGTGGACTGTCATGTCAGACTGATCATGCAGGGGTTCATCACTGTCAGTGGAAAGAAACTGATCTTTGAGCGATGAGAGGAGTCTATTTTAGACTGGAATGAATCACTCTGAAGGTGTTCTCTCTTTCCCTATGGATGATGGAGAGGAACTGAGTGCACCAGCTCAGACAAGACATAGAACTTAAACCTCATTTTTTGACACTAATATTTTAATAATGAGAATATCAGCATGCCTAATTAATGTTCATAATGCTTCACCTCCAGTGCTGTTGTAAATATAGAAAATGTSATCAGCTAAAAGCAGAATCCCAAACTTCTAACAGGGCAGGTGCGAGCAATAGCGATACCATGAAAATCCAACTGCTAACCATAATGTAACTGGTTGAAGAGCTAACTATTAGCTCTGGGGGGAAAAAAAAACACTTTTAGCTTGCCTTTGGGTAGGCTGCCCATGAAACAGGGCTGTTCCTGCATGCTTTTCAGTGTTTCTGTCCTGCAGTGAGGGCTTCAAAGAGCAATATTCTCTGCTTGCCTGCTAATGTAATTTGTACTTGAGCTCAAGTGGTAGCAGTGGTAGAGGAGGTGTCTGCTTCAAACCACTGCCGTGACATGATAGCAAGGGGTTTATTGTACATTATTGTTTTCTGTGTTGAAACTGATGCTAAATGATTACAAATTCAATTACTTGACAGGAAACTATAGATTTACAGTTGTCTGTGCAACCTTTAATGCATCGCCTTGTACCTGCAGATGATGATTGTTTTTAATTACAGGGTCACATGCTTTTTCCATGGGAGAAGGGCAGTGCTCACTCTGTAGGGCAGATGGTGCTAAGAGTATAAATCAAGGCTACGCATGAACGAAGCTGTTAGCTATATGGTTCTCACCTCATTTGCTGAAGAAGTTTGAAGGTGGGCAGGACATGAGAGATGGGGGCTGCTGCGGGAAAAGAAAGGCTGTCTTTTGGCTAAGCGAGGGTGTAGTGCCATGTCGGTCTAGCTAGTGGCAAGGCAGGTGTGAGGTCCTTGGCTCTCCCCTCTTCGACTCTTCTATCCTAAGAGATTACAGCCCCTTTTCATCCACCAGTTCAACTTTGTGGGGCCATGCTTAGGAAGATGGTGGGGGAAGAAATGATCCGGGTTTCGGAAGCTAAATTTGGGAGGTGTTTGTTTTTTTTTTTTTAACTGAAATTATTTTGGTTGTCTGGCTTACAATGAAGCTCTCAAACGAGTGGAAGAGATGTAGGAATAGAGGAATAAGGACAGGTTTTCCCAACAGAAACATACTGATGTAGGGTTGCATGTTCAGTCTCAGCACTCATCTGTTGCAGAGACCTAGACTGGCTTATGGCTCTGGGTGAGTTGCTTATGCCCCATTTCTCACAAGAAATCTTCATTTACCCGGCTTGGTGGCAGTGCTCTCCTCCGAAGCAGCTTGGGACATGTGCCTCCCCCCAGCTGTGGCAACACAACTGTTCGCGAGCTATTGTAGGAGCTGGGAAAGAACATAGGTGAAGCCAAGGGAGACTGGCATGAGGTCCCAGATCGTGTCACAGACAAGGCCCACAAGTTACTGCATCGGCTGAAGCACAGAGGGCAAAGGCTCCTTCACCCCCCGTTTGCGCTGCAGAGCTCCAGCTTGGGGCCCTGGTTCCTTCCACCTGCCTCCATCCCCGGCTGCTGGTGATCCAGATGATCCAGATAAGGGCGTGTTTTTCGTTCGCTGAATTAGCCAGCTGAGGAACATGGCCATGGCTGCCAGCCAGTACAGAGCTAAACTGAGGAGATGTGTTAAAAATGGCAGAGGGAGTTTATGCTCAGTAGTGCTCTGTGGCACTTCTGGTTCAGTACTGAACCCCTGGAAGCTATCTTAACTGTATTGCCAAACTATGGCTTTAGAAAGTGCTGAGAACTCAGTGCTGAAGTTGAAATTGGTAACGGTGCTGCAGGGAAGAGCCTGCCTCTGCCACGGGTTCTCTGAGCGGCTTTGGTCAAGGCACCTTTCTCTCCCTTGCTTTCCCTGCCCCTGGGGTGTATCACTACCTACCCACCTTCTCATAGTCGTGGGAAAAATGACAATTAAAACTCTGTTGTGTTTTAAATGCTGCCATAAAAATGCCAAGCATGGGGTTTGTGGGGTTCTTTTTGGGGTTGGGGAGTAATCTCAAATAGACGTGCAGCCACTGGATTCCTAAGTGGAGTGGTGAATTTCACTAGTGTTGGTCATTATTTTTTCCCCAATTTCTCATTTGTCAAATCAGATTAAAAATCATTAACTTGTAAATAGGTTGAGAAAAGAATTAATGCTTATTGGATTGAGATGCTATGTGRAGGCCACCACAGAAAAAGGCCTGTGAAGCGATTAATAGCTTATTTGGTGGCCGGGCTTGGAAGCGATGTAGCAAATTAGGCATAGGGATACATAAAGAGGGATAAAAATCAATATTGAACAGCTGTCTTTACTTCCTAGTCTCACACTCCCATGTACTGAATGAAGTGTAATGGAGATGTATGTGATTACTYATTTAATAACTATGATAAAGGGTTTGAATAATGGAACAGACCTCAGGTTGTTTTTACAGTCCTAAATGTAGCATTTCCTTCTTCATACGCTGTCACCTGAACTGTTAGGGAGGGTCAACAGTCTGCACGGGTGATATGAAAGAAGTAGTAATGAGTAAGGCCATGTGGCAGGGTAAAAACCAAAATACTCCAGTTAACAATGAGTGAAGAGTGAAATGAGGCTTTGGGTGTCCTTGTTTGGGTGAGGACAGGAGGCAACAGGGGAAAAAAAAGAACACTGGTAGAGAATGTGAATAGAGGGAATTGTCTGGATCGGAGATATGCAGAGTATCATACTGGTTATAGGTTTGAACTGCCCTGGTATCGGATGGCTTTCTGACCGTGTGATTACCAACAGACTCAAAATTGTAGGATATGCAGCTCTGACTCAGAAGACAGATGATTTTTCTGATAGACATCTGTAAGACCTGACTACTTCTTTTTAATAACCTAACTATTGTAGTCTCAACAGATCCGTGGTTTGCAAAAATGCAAATTTCTGTATGTCTGATGAGGTAGGCTGTATGGAGTGGATGTTGTCAACAAGCTGACTGGTGCTGGTGCTGCTCCATCTCTTCGGGGATAATAGAATCTGGGAACAATTAAGAGGCAGTGTAATCAGTTCCTGGGGGCAGGATCATACCCTCTTGCTTTTCAGCATTCCCTTGGCTGACTCATGAACTCTGTTGATTGACTTGGGAAGCAAATGAATCCAGCTCTCCTCCGCAAGAAAGAGTTATGGAGGCAAGGTGGTGAGAGGAATACATCAGATCTCAGGCAGCTCCTGCCCTGTCTGCTGTGAAATGTGTGGAATTTACAATGGCTACTTAGCTGCTAAGCAAGTAGGATTTCTTTTCTTTTTTTTTTTTTTTTAGCCTTTAAGTTCTGTCTGTCCTTCAAATTCAGGACTACAACAAGCTATAGCTGGGAAATGCTCACACATAAGCACAGAGGACAGTCTTGGCAGGTTGCTAGAAAACAAACTGTAACTAACTATAGTTGTCCAAAAATAAATGCAGCCATAAGATTTGCAAGCACTTCATATGCGCTTTGGTAAACGAAGGAAATGGTGTGTTTGGATTCACCGCTCCTTGGGCTACCCTCTCGTTATTCAGCCGTTCCCAAGCAGGTAACTAAGAACTTTGCTTTGGGGTGCAGGTAGATGTCCCTGCTTTAATGCATTCTGTATTTCCACGTTTCCTTCCACCCAGGAATCCTAAGGGTGTTAGCGGCTGGTTAACGAGTGCAGGCAGGCAGGCAGGATCCCCGGGAGCCGGGCAGCGTCCTGGTCTCGCAGGTGAGGCACGGTGCGGTGCAGAGGGGTTAGGTGACTTGCCACAAGCTTCCTGCGTGAGCGTGGGCAGTCTGCAATACAAACCAGATCATCTGTCTTCCAGTCCTACATGTGGAAAACACAAGAGTGCTTAAAGCACGAGAGTGCTCAAAACGTTTCTTTTTTCTTTAGTGTTACTTAGTTCTTTTGCCAAAAAGTCTCTTCTTTTTTGGGGGTGGTTGTTTTTTTTTTAAATACTGTATTTTGATGGTGGTATGCTCTAGGTAGTTACTCATCTCCCAGGCACACAGAGCGGGGGGATAAAAGCTTGCAATACACCAAAGCGCTTGCAAGGAAGAGACGGGCTGCAAGAGCAGGACTTGCCTTTAACCAAATTTGGTTTATGATATCTTACATTCAAGGATGAGGAAAAGGCCAGTGGTAAAAAAAACTCCCAGAGGCTGAGTGGGCTGGTGACAGGAGAAGCTGCTGAGGGGGGAGAAGAGACAAGCACATGGAAAATAAGCTCCTGCTCCCTCAAAAACATGCATGCAGAATGATAGCGGGGTGGGTGTGGGGGCGTGTAAGCAAGTAACATCCCAGAAGCTGGAAGAATAAAATGAAAAGGCAGCAGGATCAGCCCGCAGATGAAAGGCAGCCCCTTTAACATTTGCTCCCGAACTCCGGCAACTCTCAGCAGTTGGCTGGAGACTAAGCTGGACGGTCCTGTGGAGCTCCAACAAAGGGACGAAACAAACCCCCGTCCCCCGGGGCCCCCCTCCCCGACAACGCGTGAAACAACTTGATAAATGATTGCTCTGTCAGGGGACGAGGGGATGGAGACGTCTGGGAGCACAGGGGGAACGTATCTAATTCAGGCGCGAGGGGAGCTTGGGGTGGGAGAGGGCAGCAGGCAGAGGGGCGGTGGGATGGGGGTACGGTGGTCCCCTGCCTTGGCAGCAAAATTAATAAGTATGGAGAAGCGGGAAGGGGCGGGCGGCTCTCCGGAGGGGTTTCTCGGGAGCAGGCTGGCGCGCTCCCCCGGCTGGCGGGGCTCGGGGCGTGGGTGGGTTCCCCCTGCCTGCGCCCTGCCTCCAGCCCCCCGAGCCGCCCGGCCCCGCGCTCGCATTACCTCATTTAATGGGGATGGCAGGAAATACAAACCTCCCCCCGTCGCTCCCAGCCCAGTCCAATAAGGGCTGCTGATAGCATTGAAAGCTGCAGAAACAGGAGCCCATGCCCTGGCTCTATTCAAGGGAACATTAATTACCCTAAAACAAAAACAAGAGGAGTTCACAGCTGGGGCCCAACACTTCAGATCCCCCTCGCTCCCTCCCTCCCCTGCTGCTCCTCCAGAGTATGTGCGTGCCAGCTATTTATACAGTCTCCCCTCCCAAATGACTGATATTGGGCCCGGAGCACCCTTGGTGCCCGACCCTCTGCCACTGGGATTTATAGGGACAGCGTTGCGCAGGCATCTCGGAGGCAGAGGTGGTCCAAGTGCTGCCCTGGGAGAGAAGCCGCATGCCACCGCCACCAACCAAAAAAAGGCTATGTAGTTTGTGGAAAGCCGTGGCAGCTGGAATAGCGAGCGGTCCCTTGTAGTCCGGAGGGCTGCTGATGGAAACCCAGGTTTGGGCAGCTTATCCTGGCAAGGACAGGAGGGAGCAATGGGGAAACTTCAGCGAGTCCTGCTGGAAGCAAGTAGGGATTCGGTGGCGGCGTATTTTTCTCCCTCCCCCGCTGTGGGAACGGAGCAGAGAACTTAATTTAGAGCCCTCCCGAGCTGCTGGTTAATAAATGCTTGATCCAGGAGGCAGCTGCTGCCACCACTTACAAGGTGACCTGGAGCCCCGTTCCAGCATGTCCCAGGCCACTATGTCATGAGCACCAGTTGCCAGGAATAGAGAGCACGGCAACGTGTATAAATAAATAAAATGGGGTTTGAGTGCACTTCTGTGTTCGGCTGATGAAGAGCAAGGGCCTGGCTTCAGAAGAACTAAGTGCTGAGTTTTGTTGTTGTTTTGGTTATCTGGTTGCTGTTACCCATCCAAACAGAAGCTGGCCCCAAGCCTCGCTCTTGTGGCACACTGGCAATAAATACGTAAAAAATAGGTAAAATGTGGAGGCTACCCATGAGGAGGAGTGCTCTGAAATGTGTGGAAGGCAGTGTTTGCCAGCTGTCAGCTCCGAGCACATCTTCACTGGAGAATTTGATCTCCCCTGGGTATTGCCCTTCCCCTTCTCCTCTACACCGCTGCCCCAAGGTCTGCAATGAGCTTAGCAAGTGCTTTGGCACAGGGCAAGAAGGCTCACCTCCAGTGGAAGCGTTGTGTTTGTTTAGATTGCTAATGCTTTGACTTTGCTGTAAAGATAGAGGCTAAAGCAGCTGAGTGCTCAAAGCCCTCTAGCACCTCCCTGAATTCATCTTGTGTCTCCAGAACATTAACAAATTCTCCCACAGTTTATAGGGAAATAATTTTGGAACAGCTACACATATGGTGTGAGAGCTGAGAGATGCCCCTGGAAGTGTGGTGTGAGCAGCCCCTGGCAAGAATCCAGCAATTGGTGTGTCACTCTGCAGGGTAGCCACTTGCACTCATTTTGGGCTAAGTGAAATGATGTTCAGCTGAATTAAGTAGCCCTATTTATAATGTAGAGTGGCCTGGTTCAAGCACTGTTGCAGATTAGGAGGACAGGAGATAGGGAACTAGTCAACCCTCTTAATGCTCTACCTAGCAGTAAGGAGTTACTGCTGGTGGCCATGCCTGCTTTCCTCTTGGTCCTGCAAAGACCATCATCACTTTGGTTTGTTATAGAGATGGCTCTCAGCTCTGATAACTTCCCTTCACTTTTGGAAAGAGGGTGCAGTTTGCCAAATTTGCCCTGTATTAGAAAAACCCAATGTATAGAAAGACTCTTTGTGCTATTTGGTTTGGATTATTGGGAAAGGAGAGGAAAGTAGAAAGAGGTTTCATATAGTATTATCTTTACATTCTTTCTCTATACTTCAATTTATTTCTTGTGGACCTGAAACAGTGGTAATAAATAACCACTAAAACCACAAAAATTCATAATAGTATGAGCAAGGCAAAGAATGATGTTCTTTGTGATCATTTGCACTGGGTTGCAGCACCTAAGTTATAAAAGTGTGACACTGGAAACTTTTTAGAAAGYAGACCTTTTCTTGCAATCTAACAGGGAACAAATCTTGTCTTGTAACGTTGGATTTTTGCAAGTGCATACAACAGTCAGGAATGTGGGCCACCCATTTGTTTTTCATTTACTGCAAGTTCCCAACTCATATAGGACTCCACCACCATCATGTAGCATTTCACCTTTTTCACCAGCAGCCTTGTCTAATATTCTGGGCAGTAACGTTCTACAGAAGTCCAGAGAGGACAACTGAATGCAGTGATTTCTTTTAAAGCCCCTGCAATATTTTACCAGAACGTGTAGTCTTACATAGTGGTAGTCGTTGGTTGGGTTTTGTTTTTTTTTTAAAGGAAGTAATTTCCTACACAAAAGGGAAGTATTTTTTCATGCAAGACATAATTAAACTGGAATTCATTGCCACAGGATGTTGTGGATGCCAGAAGTCGAGATAGGTTCAAAAAGCAATTAAACAAATTCATGGAAGAGAAGTTCATCGAGGGCAATTAAGCACAAAGATACAATCTCTGGCACAGGAAGTCTTAAGCCACAGCTTGCTGGAAGCTGGTAGGGGGGAAGCCTTATGGTATGCTTGCGCCACTCTTACGCACCCGCCAAGTATTTGCTGCTAGTCTCTGTCTCGGGCAGGATATTGGGCTCCATAGACCTTTGGTCTGCCCCAGTCTGACGGGTATATTCATCTGTTGTGCTTTTAGACAAAATGTACGGCGTCCCAGTTTTGCTAAGGAAATGCTAACAGCATGTAGAGATGAGTGTGACCCTTTGGAGTCCCTTTTCTGTGTCCCTTTTCTGCAAGCAAAAAACAGAATCAAGACTAGGTCTTCTGGTGGCAGAGGACAGGGCTGGGCTCACAAGGAGGGAGGGGGGTGGTGGGGAAGGGAAGAAAACCGGGCTGCTCAGCCACTGTCCTGCTGGCACATGAGGTGCTCTGCAGAGCGCATGGCACGGTGATTGTGGACGGGCTCCAGACGCTTCATGCGCTTCCAGAAAATTTGTGTCTGCATGAGTCCTATCTTCCAGTAACCTGCCCTCATCTGCCAACTGCTTTCTCTGGTACATTCAAAACACGGTGCCTTTTAAAGCGGACTTAAAATGAGACTTAATGCTGATTAATAGCACGTAGGTACATAAAGTAATTCTTCAGATGGAAAATAACTTGACTTTTAGCCTTTTCTTTAGTTTTATGTTTCCTGCAGTTTCCTTTGGTTCAGAAATTTAAGTGAAGCACTGTTAATATGACATTGTATTAAATGCTGTCATTCAAGGTAGATAACACATGGTACTTTATTATTGGAAAACAATTGTTATTGAAAAACACTTGATTTATCTCAATAATGCTGCTTAATTTATATTGAGAACTGTAAAAGCAATAACGAAAAATCCTCAGGTCCTCCCTCCCTACCCTGGGCAAGCCTGTAACTGTAAACCACACTGCGCTGCTAGAGGATATGTATCAGGGTGCCACAGGGATCAGAAGTAGTTTCTGTCTCAAATTCACTGATGATTCAGAGAAGGAAATAGGCAGTGTATTAATTAAATTCACGGATGTTAAAAATGCTAAAGGAGTACTACTCAAAAGTGCAAGAGCCTAGACAGAGATTGAAAGTATAGCTAAAGAAATTCAAGTTGGAAAGCRTATGCTGTCATATCTGGACATAAATAATCTAAACCAGAGCTAGTTGGTGGGAAGACTCGAGACGTGAGAGCAAGTGTGCCATCTCTTGTGACTTTTGGTCAAAATCGGTATTTCATATTTTACTTGAACCTTCAGTTCTTGAAGATGCTTTGAAAATATGATCCAAGTATATCCCCGGTTTAGAGAACCAAATTGAGCCCAGTGTTTATTATCATTTAAAAAATCTTGTGAATCCAATAGGTCGTGTTTGTTGTGGACCCGACACCTTGTTCTGAAAGTTTTAGAGCAGTAAAGCAGACCATGAGTTCAAGAGAGGCTATAAGAGCATAATGTTGCATGATGTTTTCATCTTAAATGTGTGTTAATACAACGGAAAGCTACTGACTGCATATAAAGGAATGTTATACCATGAAATGTATTAAGRCTGGCGGTAACCCCTACCTTTTTTTGTAACCACACTTGTGGTGTGCTTGTTTCTGAACACCTTAATACCAAAAAGATTTTAAAATTGTGTGGAAGTYGTCGAGTGTCAACCAGAATAACAGTGGAAGAATGATCCTATTGTAAAGAAAGATTGAAAGGCCTCAATATATKGGATGCTTACATTATCTAAAGGACGCAGACACCAAGGGAGCCAAGGAAATTGGGTGATAGAAATAATAGGCTRAGCTGGAGGAGGAGAAAATTGATTCTGAACACAAGGAAGGGCTCCTGAGCAGAATAGGAAGCTCTGCTCTTGAAACACTTATACTAGACAAATACATTGGAGAGAGGTAGCAGAGAATATCCCCCAAATAGTCCAGGTTTAGAAATAGGATCTCACATGCCTTTTGTGTCTCTGAATTTTATGCTCAATAAAGTGAATTGGGAAGTAGGGGATGGTTAGTATCATGAATCAGTAGTGGGTTCATCTCGGTAACCAATATTGGGATTATTTGACAAAGTAGGAGAGTGGGGACACTTCAGACATGCATTCCTTTGGTGGACTTGGGCTAAGTACTAAACAAGTGACTTGGGATTTACTGGAAGGTATGAGAAGGAATTAGATGGCAAATATACAATGATCTGACTATGCAAGTCAGTGCTCCGTAGGCTAGCTAACTGTACTCGGTAGTCAGTTTTTGATGGAGATGTCTTCCCCCACCAATAGGTGGAAAAGATTGGTATCTCCTCAAATACTGGGGTTTTTTTATCTCCAGAGTTGGATGGCCATCAGGTTGGTAATATCACACCCACCTTTCTCTTTGCCTAAAATGACATGATGTGGGCCATGTTATGTGACCTGCAGGGCAGATGTGCAGCCCTTCTCCCCTTCAGCATCACAACAACGTCCACTCCAAGTTCTGTCTGTGCATGTTACAATTCAATAACAGCTATTCTACTTTTTAAGTCCTCTCTCTAATCTGAATGGATATGCAGGTGTGGGCAAAACCTAGGCAAAAAAAGCCTTCTATTTGGTTTGAATGAAAGAGTCGGCGATAGTACTGTAGAGTTGATATTGCCTCCTACCACTTTTCAGAGAAGGCTGAAGGTTTTAGAGATTAAAAGCTCTGTTTCTCAGCATTTTTTTCAGCTATTGTGGTGACTTAAACCATCTTTTCCTTGAATGCAAATCACACAATGAAGTTAAAATCATGTCTTCCCTGTTTCCTTCCTCTTTCATTTTGAGCTACTTTCATGTCCAGGGTTTGTCCGCCTCCTCGCATTGAACCTTCGAGCAGGTTCTGGATGAGGCCACTGGCCTGGCTTGTTCTCATTTCTCGTCCTGAGTCATACCTAATATTAGATACCTTGGAAGAAAGAGTAAAATCCTGCAAAGACAAGTGGGAAAACTGCAGAATTCTCTTGACTCCAATTGCTGACATTGTTGATGTTTTGTGGTTTTTAATCTTATTAGGATTATTGCTTTAATAAATACCTTGCAGAGAAGAGTTCCGTGGGTTAGTTCTGTCTGTATGGGTGCAGCAGTATTTTCTTTCATCACTTCTAAATCTACTGTCTTTTATTTAGTTGGACAACTCCTTGCTCCTGTCTTATTGGGAGAAAAAGAGGGTGGGAATGGAGAATAAGTGCATCCAGATGGCTTTCTCTGCCTGCTTTACGTATCATATGCTTGGATCGTTTCACCTCTTACTTATCGCCCCTTGAACGTAGCCCAGAAATTTGAAAATCATTAGAGTTCTTATTCAGAAAACYTTTTAATGGACTGTAGGCCGACCAAAGTCATGCTGACTAGGGTTCAACGAGTCTGAGTTTTGTAATGTGTGTATTTTGTAACGGAGTTCTTAGACGAGCATCTTTCTGGAGCTCTAATTTATGTCAACTCTTTCTGGACTTTCAAGTTTCTGACATTTTGTTTTGTTATGAAGACAAACGGAATGAACGCGATGTTCGACACTGAAATTCTGTTTTCCATATTATTCTTTATCTCTCTCTAATACAAAGCGCCACATCTGGTTTGTGGTTTTGACAATGACTGGAAACTAAGCAGATGTTTTCCCTGCGCTGTCCACGAGGGCACTTAGATCTTTCTCCAAATGGTTACAATTAATGTGGAACCCATCCATGTCTACAATTAGTTCAAACTCTCCTTGCCAATTTGCATAACCTCGCACTCATGTGTACTAACATTTATTTGCTGTAACTTGGGTGGATCCTTCAGATTTATTTCTTTAATTCTCGCTGGTTTTAACCAACCTATAGAGCAGTATCGTCAACATTTTTTTTTTCCTATTTCACATTGTATATGCCCCTTTCCAGATCATTTAATATATTAAATGTTGATCATAGTATCCGCCCCTGGGACTTCCCCCATTAACCTTCTTGAAAACTGGCCATTTATTCATGCTGTTCGTTTTTTCTAAATTAGCTTTAATCTATTGACAGATGTTTACCTCTCACCCCATGACTAGTTTCCCTAATAGGCTGTGGTGATTAATATTACCAAAGGCTGTTTGAAAATTCAAATTAATTATATCTACCAGTTTTTCTTTAACCACTGTCTTGACTCTCCTTATAGAATATATGGAGGTGCCCATTCTTCTTATGGAAATACCATGCTAATCTGTGCCTCCCATATGACATTAATCTAACTTTCATAACTACCCAGTTGAGCTATTTTACCAGGTACTAAAGTAAGGTTTACAAGTGTCTGTAATTCCCAAGCTCACCGTTGTTTTTTATACACGAATGCACGGTATCGCCTGCCCTGCAGCTTTGCCACTTCCTATTTAATTTTAATGATCGAGCTGCCAGCAAAATACGTAATACGCCACTTCGTTCTTAACATTGTTTGAAACTTGGGCAAGTGCTACCCGGGCCAGTTTGTTTCCAATTTAAATTAATTTTATGTGACTCCAGGCATCAGTGGCAGGCTGCCCTGGGTTTTTACAGTGCCTGCTCTTGAACTGCTCGTTACCGGCGCCCGTCAAGGGCTGCTGCAGGGTTCAGCTCCCTGTGACTGCGATGCCCTCCAATACCGATCTGTTTGGTGCAGCCAGCGCAGCCTCTCTCGTAYGCTTCTCGCTCTGGAGATATGCTTTGAAAAGGTCTTCCGAGTATCTTGACAACCTCTTACCCTCAAACTTTTGGGAAGCTTAAACAGGTTTGTTAAAATTGGAGATTTTCACTTTTTAATTCAAACAAGCGAGCAATAAATCGTCTTTTAAATATGATTTAATATTTTTTGCCTTTTATGTTAGGAAAAGTTGGATTGTCTCTGGATCTTGCTAAGGTCTGGAGATTTACAGCCAAATTCAGTCTTTACATTCAATTCAGTATTTTCTTCTGTACATGTTTAAGCAATTTATGGCTTTAATGTTCATTTACTTGGATTTGTTTTAATGTTTTGTTTTACAAAATCATAACTGTTTCTTTCTCTTTACAGAATAAACTGTTTGCTTATGACCTATATTAAAGTGCTTTTGGTTAAAAAATTGAATTAAAAAATGCACTAAAACTTTTTAAATTGGTGTGATGATGCAGTTTAGTATTAAATGGTGTTAAATGAGATGCTTTGCACCTAAAACTGATTTACTGCGGTTAGCCGACTGACCCGCTTGGTTTCTGATCCTCAGGTCCTTTGGGGCTCTATGAAGTCAACATCTCAGCATCTCACATAAAGGTTTTTATCCAGAAATTGGAAGAAGAAAGTAAGTTTTTGTCTTGCAGCTCGGTGCTCCCCAGTGCACTAAGGGTTGTGCTCAGGTTGTAGGTAGGTGCTTGGCAGCAGCCACGTCCTCCCATGCGCTGTGCTGTGTTGCCATGAGTGACTGCAAGCTGGGCAGAGAAAGGCTGATCCACCTGTAAAGTAACACAGCAAAGCAAACTCAATCGGCTGATCGTGCCTCCCCGTGCCTGGTCATCGGTGATGCCCAGGAGCTGCTGCAGAGCTGTGGGCGAGCGGAGGGGGGGACGCAGGTAGGGGAGCAGGGCACCGGCCTGGCAGTGTAGCTGTAAAGTTACCCGTGAAATTTCATCCAGGGTGAAGGGAATAAACAGAAATGAAGCGCGTACTCTTTGCCGCTCRCAGATGGGCTCCACACATGTCAAGGCTCAATTTATCCTATCAGTAAGGTCTATTCTGGGCTTTTCTGTGTTTTCTGCCAGTTCAGTCTGGGAGTCGTTTTACATCTCTTGGCAAATATTTGGTTTGGATGTTTTTGTGTGTAATTTAAAGGATTGATTAAAAGTCAGAGAAAGCTTCAGCTCTTACTGGTTATAGTCATTTCAAATTTAGCTTTAGATAAGTTTTAAAGGTATCAGTGTATCTTAAGTATTTGAGTGTAACGTTTCAGTGGATCAAAACAGCCCATATTGCGGTTCTTGTAGACTTTGCACTGGTTCTGGTATCCCAAGTCAGAGCCTGTTTATATCTCCTTTAGTGATACAGTTAATATTCAAACAATTTAAGGTTTATATTCCTGATTGCAAGGGGGGAAAAAAAATTCGGTAGAAAGCATTGAAAATGTTGGGCTAAGCATTGTTTCTTTATTTCTAAGTACTCAAGTGCATCTTGGATGTAGACTCAGATATTGCAGTACTTGGCACATTATACCCAATCATCCTACTTATCTCCCACCCTTCTAGTGTCATGCGGATTCCTTCCTTGCGGCATTGTTTTTCAGAGGCATTGCAAACTTTTCGGCTCCCTAAATGCGCTTTCCATGTCTTATATTTTGACTGGCTTTGATACCTCTTCCCCTCACACCTTATCGAGTTTAATTTCCTTGAGGTGATTTCCTGCGATGGAATTATTTTCCCTGTCCCTGCTGCTCTGTGCTGGGGTTACATTCCACGCTGCGCCTGATCCCGGTAGCCTGTGAAACCTGGTCCTTGGCATGAGAGTGCTTGGCGTTTGCTATCCTGACTGTGCTTCTTCTGACACCACAGTGCATCTCAGATGTTTAAGGAATTCAGCCTCACAGCTTTCCTGTGCATTAAGACAATATTTTCTCAGTTTTACGGAACAACAAAGTGAAATGCCCAACATCATGAAGGAAGTCTGTGGTGCAGCTGGGAAATGAACTCTGATCTCCCTGTGTCTGTCCAGTACCTTAATTACGTGATCATCTCCATTGCCTCATCTCAAATTTGTCTCTTGAAGTTGAACGAGCGTGTCAAACTGCATTTTTCATCTCTTTTCTCTTGCCTCTGCTTATAGCTTGAGGCATTGGAGGAGAGTGGAGTTTTTACATGTTGGGAGTCTTCTTCAATACTGTTCTTTTATCCCCTCTTTTTTTGCCTCCCTTCTTACATCCCAAGTCATGTGAAATCCAAGATTTTTTTTTTTTTTTTTTTAGGACCTTCACATTTTCCCTCCTCTATGACATTCAACTCTAAGCAACCAGTGTTTTCTGCGTTTGCCATCTAAGTCACATTCTTTCCTGTTTGAATTTTACTATACCCAGCCTGATTCAACGTGGAATACAAACCCTTTTCTGCCTTGTACACAAAAATGGATGTACAGTGTTAGATCAAAGGTCTGTCTAGCCCAGCATCCTGTCTCTTGTTGTACAGCAGATACCCAGGGAAGAGTGTCAGAACGGGGCAATGGAGCAATGATACTTCCCTAGACTGTGCTCCCAGCCTCTGGCTCATATTTGCAGCTCAGAAACTTCCTTCTGTATTTTAACAGCCCTTGATAGAAATTTCCCCCCCCCCTTTCTGTTAATTTGCCTGTTCTTCTGTGAACCCGTGTACACTTTTAGCATCCATAATATTCCATGGCAAAGAGACAAGCAGATGAATTATTGCTTGTGCAAGAAAGTGCCTCCTTTTGTTTGTTTTAATCCTGATAATTTCATTTTATGTCTGTCCATTCTGTTTTCAGAAGGGACTACGAGCACTCATTCTCCATGCCATTTCTGGTTTTATAGTCGTTTATTGTTTTGCATGATTGTTTTTCCTGCAGAAGCTGTTTCATGCCTTTGATCACTGTTGCCCTGCTCTAGCTTTTCAGTTCTTCTGTCTTTTTTTTTTTTTTTTTCCAAATGTGGGGACCAGAACTGCATGTAGTGTTCAACGTGTAGATACATTCTGCATTTCTACAGAGGTACAATGATGATTTACGTTCCTTTCCTCGGCATGCCTGCTATTATTAATTCATTTTTGACAGCTTCCACTATATTGCTTCTACTTTCAGGGTTCTGCACGCTGCTGCCCAAGCTGCATCTCTGCTGAGCATTTCCCTTGCACTTTTGCTTATGATCTGGACCCTGACAGTTACTCTTGCTTCACCAGAATTTCCTTTTTCCTCTTGCTTCTCCCTTTTTATGCTTCCACTGTATCTGAAAGAGCTTCCTTTCTCCAGTGCTCCTAYCCACCTTGATCTCTAAATTCCTGCCAAAGATTCATACTACAAAGCCCTTCAAAAGCATCTGTTCTTTTTTCCCCTTATCTAGTGTACCAGCACTGTCAGGCAACTTTCTATTATGCTGGAAATAAAAAACTGCCTCTAAGATTTGTGCCAAGCTCACAGAATGTAAATCCACATATGTATATCCAATCCACTCTTCTTTTTTCTCCTTTCCTCTTCACCATCTGTCTTCTAATCTGGTTTCTGTGTGCATTAAGGTATAATTTTACACCAGTCCAGTTAACTCCAAGTTTAGTTCTAGTTCGCACTGTTTAAAAGTGTCTTAGGTTAATAGAGCTTAATCTGCTCACACCGTGCCCAGCATCTCAAGGAAAGCAGCATTGCAAGTTTGCAAGAAGCAGTCCAGGGAAGTCTGGGGCCTCCTCTATTCCTGTCTGGGAGCTTTTGGATAGAAATCACTCAGATGATCTGTGTAACTTGTGCATAATAAGCCTGATGTTCCTTCTCTGTTTTGGACCTGCTGCACCACTGATGTGCAGATGTACAGCCTGTTTGCCTTCCAGACGCGTTGGATTGTACACAGACGGACTCTGAGAGCGGTGAACACGCACACGCGAGGTTGGAGACTTACCAAGCGTGTTGTTTTTGCTGCTTATGCTGTACGCTCGGTCAGCACCTAAGCGTTTGTCCAGAGTTGTCCTGGATGAGTGGTCCTGGCTGGATCTGTAGGAGAGGAATCTGCCATCAGGTGCCTTCCTGTGCAAGTCCTAGTATTGCTGTGTGTTTTAACCATAACCAAGGCAATATGGGGGAACTCTGAGTTTTTGTAGCAGTATAACCTATAGTTGCTATATCACCATTACAGGTTATTAAATTACAYTGATTCCCTCTCTCTCCCCTAAAAGTGTAGAGTCCCTTACAGTTTCAACAAAAAGGGGTTGTAATGGTCTCTGAGAGTTTGAAAAATTGGGTGTTGTGTTCAGTTGCTCCCATACGGACTTTGGACCTTGGTCTGAGCTGGGGGTATGCATCATTCTGTGGATGCAGCGAGGCAGGATCAGTGTCCTTCTTCCCCTGTCCTCCACAACCACAGAGTTTAGCTGCAGTGTGGTTTTGAAGGTCAGCAGCATTTCAGGTCCTCCGGCTGTAGAGGTGCTGAGGATGACTCTGTCCACAAGGTTGCATCGTTACATTTACATGTAAAGATGTGATTCACAGAAAAGTCCAAATCTCTTCCTCTAATGTATAGCTCTACACCATGTAATAGTGGATTAGAATAAATCTGTTAGCCGAGCGTTAAGTTCAATTAAACTAAATTAGAAATGGATTAATGGTCAGAGGTCTGGTCTGAGAGTTGTTAAGCTCAGTTTTAGTGCTCTGCATTTGGCTTCCTGTGTGATCTTGGGCAAGTCACTTAGCTTATCTGTGAGAAGCCCACATGGTTGTTGTGAGGTTAAATGCCATAAAGATGCATGAAGTCCTCTTGTGTATATGTTACTGGGCTTATACAGAGGTTGAAGATAAAGTTAACAAAACCAGTTCCTCTTTGTCAGTGTCCCAAATGATCTCTGTGGTTGGAAAAACCCCCCACTTAGAAGTTCCCGTATAACCAAATCTTACAAATATACTTGCATAGGCTGTACCTGAATAAATGGTGTTGCACTTAAATGATTAGCTGTTGAATCTAATGTTTATGATTATATTGGCGGTGTGATCTGCTTCTGCAGTGAGTGTGGCTTGGAGCCATTCTGATGTTAAAAAAGGGACAGAAACAATTGGTAACCCCCGCTGCAGGCGAAGGAAGGATGAGGGCTGGGGCGGACAAAAGCTTAATCTTTCTCTCTCTGTGTTTTTCTAAGAGTTTGAGCTAATCGCTGATAACCAACACTAAAACATCTGAATCATAAATCTATTCAGCTACTGCGTGACTCYCAACAGAGTATGAACTGTTTGTGCCTTAGCTACTCCCTTCCCTGCTGAGCCGTGCCTTGCATTTATCTCACGTATAACCCCTTCTCTTAGTCTTTGCAGGTTTAAAACAAAACTCCCATGACACTTTTTACATTTAAGTCATCGGGGCACCCTTTCCGTGGTGGTTCCCTTTTAAGATAGCTTTAGGCAGAAGATGAAATCACAGCAAGGAAGTCCAAAGACCAGGGATGCAGCCTACACGCTCATCCTTCTCCCTTCTCCCCCACTCACCCCCACAAAAGCCAGAACTCCTGCTTCCCGCTATTGTGAGAATTAATCCTTTAGTGCTCCTTGCTGCTCTACCTTCTATATAGCCAATAAGCACAGAGTGACTGAAAGGTTGGATGTGTGTTYGAAGGAATGAATAGCAATGGATCAAACTGCTCTAGCTCTTTCGCAAGTGCTGTTAGGAAAATATAATCATTTGCTTTTTATTTGAAAAATAGTTATGATACCTCAGATTATACGAAAGTGAGTCTGGGCATTTTTTGGTTTTTTTCTTCCTTCTCAGATCAATGGACAGATGGGGGGGGGCAAACTCCTAACTTTGCGTCCCAGCTAGAAATCAATACAGAGGTAGTCCTGGATGCTGTTCCTTGATTGCTGGCTGTGGATGTGCTCCTGTGTTGACTGAGGCTGCCCGCAGTAAATGCATAGGTGGAATTTTTTCAACACCAGAATTTATTTCGGAGGAAAAGGAAGTGACATTACGTTGTTGTGGTTGGATAACTTTCTTCTGTGTGAGAAACCCTGGCATGAGCAAATTTTGTAGTCTGCGGAGTAGGATGTGATTTTTTTGTTTGTTTGTTTGCTGCTTCTTCTGTTTCGACTGGGTGGCAGTGGCATGGACGTTATTGAGTTAAAATGACTTCCTGAGATTTCTGTGTGCTAGAAGGGAACGAGCTGGGAAACAGTCTTTGGAGCTCCTCTTGCTAAAGCTTTATTGCTGAGGCTGAGTCACAGGAAACGTTACCACCCATCAACACGGTGGGATTGAGTCCTCTGGGGGTGACCAGGTCAGAGTCACCTGCGCTCATGGGCAAGTAGGTGTTTCGCACAGTAGCAGCATACGAATGCATCGATCAAAATGTTGGGGTATGCAGAAAACAGCTGTGGTCAGTATTGAAAGATGTGAGTCTTTGAAATGTTGTAGTGTGTAGCACAAGTAAAATGCCTGCCCTCTTTTAAGGAGATTCAGGAATCACGGGATTGTTTTATACCCAAATGTTTGATGGGCACTCTGTCATATTTCAGTGTACAGTTCAGTTTTTAGAAACAAAACAAAACAAACAAAAAACCAAACAAAACCAAAAAACAAACAACAAAAAACCCCCAAAGATATGTCACAGTACTTACTTGGAGCTGGTTTGTGAATGACTTAGAGTCCCTCGTTCTATTTAAAAGTTTGAAGGAGACTAATAAATGGAAACTAAAATATGAAGAGTATGTAACTATGACACTTTGGGAGGAATGGCATGCACCTTCTGAGAGGAGACTCTAAGCCAGTGTTGGTTTTCCCAGTGGAGACGTCTAGGATGAATTTATTCTTGGAGAGAAAGTAGTGATCCTTGTTCCCAGCACTGAATGTTCTGTGTCATTTTGCACTTTTTGTAGTTTTCTGTATTTTACCTTTGAAATGCTTGATTTTTATTTTTTAAATTGAATTTATTTTGTTGTCTTTAAGTTGTTTTTAACATTCTTGCAGTGAAATCAGATCCTGTAGAGGAAGGCTGCTCTTTGAGAGTTGCCTAGCTAGCATGGCTTTCCCTAAACTAGAATTTTTTTTTTAGTTCCTCAGTTTTGCTCCTTTTGAGCATCTCCTTTGGACAGAAATGCCAGACAGGATAAGACACTTCCTTCACCGCTGAAAAAAATGTAATTGGTAATGTTGTAACTCAGGATTCTTGCCTGTGTGAAGTGCCCGGTGCAGATGTCCTTGCTGCTATCTGTGGGACTTACTGTTTGGAGAGGTTTGAGCAAGCCTGCGTAGAAGAGGGCCTGCCATCCTCTTCTGCTTTGAGGGATCTGCGAAGAGTTAAGCTGGTTCTCATTGTCTTACAAATATTAAGCTTCATGGGAGATCTAGGTATTTGTCTCTATGTTGTGCGTATTGAAAAAGAGCGGAGAACATTCAAGTGGGCTGCCTGAAGTCACCACCCTGACAGAGCTGGGAATAGGTTTCCTGGCTCCCAGTACTGTACTTTAAACCACAAGATTAGTCTTTTTTGAAAAGGATAATCTGTATGTTCAAAGAAGGCTTTATAAAGCTCCCATTAACCCCAGAGCCGTACCTAGTGAGGAATCTAATTTATGTTCTGGCAAATGAAAGCGGTTTCAAAGACCTCAGTGCTGCAGGTCACTGTCAGACCTTCAAGGTCCATTGCCACCAGTTTAATTTTTCTCCTGCTTGGATTTGCCTCTGTCGTTCCTGAGAAAGGAGGAGCAAAACTGTACTCCTGAGGAAAGATTTCCAGAGACATCCAGTTGCGGATAACTGAGAACAAGGTCCATGTGTGGTTTTTTGTTATGCTTAGTTAATGTACAGAATGGCTAATGTTCCCATTCCTTCCTTGAAAGAAAGAGATACCTTCTGGCAAAACTTTTTTTTATTGCATTTTATCACTTATTCAAGATCTGAAGATCTGAATTCCAGTAGCCAGTGACTGGAAATGTCCTTTCAAACTAAAATGTTGAACTTTAGAGTTTACCCCTGAGTCCTCGAGCTACCTTATCTGAACAGCAGAGGAAATTTTTTTCCAGTTTTCTTCTGTTATCAAGGTAGGACACAGCATCTGAATGTTAGAGAAGTAGCAGTACATTAACCTCAGTCTTGCTTTTGCTCAGAGATTGCAAGTGTTTTACAGGGTTGGCTAAAGATTATCTAACTTTGGGGAGGGGGGCGAGGAGAGAGAGACGGACAGAGATTTAGCTCTCATCACTGAATGCATGAAGTGAGAATAAAAGCCAGGGCTTTCCTGATCCCATGCTCTACTAATAACAGTTTTACAAGCTGGTTATATAATTATCTGTTACCATTTTTTTTTCCCCCCACTTTAGGCAGATCAGCTATTTCATCCAATCGAAACATTTTGTGCGGAACTTTGAATAATCCAGTGTCATCACTTCTGCATTGAATTGCAGAAACAAAGCTGGCTATTCCAGTTTACAAAACATAACAGACCTTTGTTTSATTTTTTAAAATGTAATGAAACAAGTCTGTTTTTTTCTTTTTTCCTTATTCTGGATGGGAAGAAGGAATTTAGGAGAAAAAGGTACTCCAAATAATGTCTGTAGAATAAGCGTTACAACAATAGACCTGGTTTCCTCTGTGTCTGGGCAATAGTTTACTGCCCTTCTCTCAAATTACGATGCTGTTTATAATATGCGTTTTAAGAGTGTAGTTAGCATTAACATTTATGAACATCATCATAGTAATAATTAACATTAATTATAATTTGCCATTTCTGGCAGATATAACTATTATTGCGTGAATAGCCAAGTGTTTGTAGCAATCTGCAAATTTATTGGCTATAAAGACAACATTAAATTAAGCTAGAGAAGAATTCCTGTATGGCGTATGTGTTGAAGAAGATATTCATCCTGTGCTCTGGAAGGAGAGCTACAAGCACTCCATCACCTTTTTTATGGAGCAGCATTGCCAGATGTGGAGTAAAACACGGAGCGTCCGTCTCCTAAGCACACGAAGGGCTCTGTATCGTTTCCCTTGGCAAACACACATGTGAGCTGAGCTCCTTCCAGATGCGGGCAGAGGTGGTGGTTCATGGCCACCTCTGGCCAAGGGGCCTTAGTCAGGACAGTTGCACCGGTGACACTTGTGCGAATGTCGAGTTACTTGCAGTATGTCGCAAGAAGCAGCTCCTGAGGTTTTATGCTTTACTCAACAGCCTAAAAACCCTGGGACTGCCAGCTTTTGCTTTGTTTTTCTGAGCAGACCCTTCTGCCTTTCCCCAGCTGCAGGGAGGGGATGGGAATTCCCGTGGGGCCCCCGGCTCGTCTCCCGGCTGCTCCCAGCCCCGAGAGCAGCCTCCTCGGTCACCAGGCAACCCTGTTGGGTCCTGTTTGGGTTTTTACTAGCATCCTGTGGAAGATGATGGCTCAGCAGAGCAGGGCAGGTCTGCACGTTCAGCAGGACAGCTGAGGAAGTGTGGGATTCCCGTTGGAGCCGGGAGGCCGGCTGGGAAAGGCGTGCTAGATAGCCATCGCTGGGGGCGGAGGCTCTGAGCCCTGACCAGGTCTTAAAAGTTCTGGGGGGCTTTTCCACATACCCAATGAAACACAGATTTTTTGGACAGGGCTGAAGGTAGAGTGTGAGTACTGGAAGAGGTAACTTCTCATATTTACTTTGACATTGGATCCTGCGGTGACGTGCATTATGAAGCCAGAGCTGTGTAAGGAACTGTGACTTCCATTACAATATTTGACAGGCTTGAAACACCATTTCCTATGACGAGCCTATCCCTCAGTGCATATATATCTCGTTAGGGTGGTAGCATCTATGTYTCTTATAATAATAAAAAAAAATTGTATAAAAGCCATTAATTTTTGTGTTGAATTATGTCTGGACTGTATAAGCTTGGAACAAGCTCAGAGAGTCTGATAGATAAGCAAGGTGATGCTTTTGGCTATCCAGAGTAGTGCAGACAGTTATCTAAGAGTACAAAAGAGACCTATTAGTTATGGTTCCACAAACTGTTATGCTGTGGAATAGATGTGTGTTTTTAAAACTTAYTCTTAGACTTGAAACGAAGCTTGTTGCAGTAGGCAGTTCATGCATCTGAGTGTCTGGCTGGCTGCATCATCAGAATTGAAACCGGTAGGCAGCTATTTTGTACTCCTGCAAATTCTTCTTTGCTAAATTAATAGAAAAAATGCTGGAACTTGGATTTCAGTATGGCACCATGGTGGAATTCACCCACCGTTCATCTTGGCCACACGCAGTGGTAGAAACCCGTGGGGGTACCTGTGTGCGGCTGCAGGCTCTCTYGGTGGCTTTTCTTTTGTCTGACCCGGAGCAAGGAGGAAGAGTTTTTAATGCTGATAGCACTTTAAGGCCAATCTCCCCACTAAGCCGCCAGCCAGGGCTTGTTTGTGGCGGGTATGCTGTGGGCTGCGCTCCGCGCAGCATCCAAAGGGGAAGCAGAAGAATGGCTGGCTGTGGAGATCTGATTAAAGGGAAGAAACAAGGCTTTACAGCCTTTTTTTATCTTAATATATTTTACCGTTTCATCCTGCTTTTTCAGGCAAGGGTGAGCAGGGACCTTTCTTCCCCCATTCAAAAGCCAGGTCATCATTTTTGTTTGAGGGGTAGAAGGGATGTAAGGGAATCACCTGAGCCCTTAAGGGGTGATCTGGGCTTTCTGTTTATTTCAACGCCCATGAAGATAGTTTTTTTCATGACTTGCTTATCAACTGGCAGCTAATAACATCCTGGAGGGGAGGAGTGATGTTAATGCCAGAGCACCACTCATTGCTGTTACAGGAGAAGTTTTGTGGTGCAAGTGCAAACCAGCTGCACAGCTTGCACGCCATGTTGCATCAGCAGTGCATGATGGCAAGGGAGTAAATCCCTCAGGAATTTTGGCAGGTGCGTGAACTAGAAACGTGGAGGTTGGCTTAGATGGGCCAGTCTGGATATATCAAGAGTGGCAAAAATCCCCTTTAAAAAATTATTTTCCCAGTAAGGTTGAAATCTTTGCAGAAACTTTAGCCAAGCAATCCATTCCAGATTTTGGCGCTCATCCTTTCACTTCCCTGTGCTCATGCTGAGCAGATGAGCGCAATGGCCAGACCTAAAATGAAGAGCGTCTACAGTCTGATCTCATCCTCCCTTGCTGCCTTTGGCTGGAGAGGAGGAGGAGCTTCGAAATCGGATTATTACTTCGAGCCTCTTGGCTTTGGAGCTACAGACTGTTCCCCACGTTGCCAATGGGCTTAAAAGCTTAGCAGAACTCCCACTAGGTACCCAGGAAGCCTCTTACCGCAGGAGATGGTGACACGGCAGGATCAGCTGTTCTTTATTTATCGTGCAGCTGAATCGTCTGGGGAGGGGCCATAGCTAACCCGGTGATGTTGTTTCCAGAAACAACGTCAAGAAGAGGTAGAGCTGTGCTGATGCTGTTCCCCACCAATGTGATTGTGCTCACCTAAGGCGTTATGTAAAACAGTTGCTAAAATTTCTAGTCTTTAGCTGCTGGTAGTACTTAGCCCGAAAATGGGAATGCTAAATCCAGCATTTGTGGAGAGAGGGAGTTTGGGGTTGTTTTGGTTTGGTTTTACCGGCAAGGTACTATAAGCGTGGAACTGTGAGAGCTTAACAATATATAATCTATATGGTATTATGGGTTAACTTCAGAATGGTCCCAATCTCTAGCTGTTTGCTTACCACTTTCCTCAGCCTGTCTTCCCAGCAAAAAACCCCAAAAGCCTAAACCAGCGCAATCTACAAGTAGTTTAATGATCTGAATACATCTAATACTCCATACTAGCACAGCTACTGGGAGAGATCCTTTCTAGGTGATAATAAATGATATCTTTCTGAGGGCGAGGCCAACAGGATGTAATTCAAGCAGACTGTGTTTCCTCTCATACTGTTGTGTTTGGAAGTTATTTTCAGCTAGAGGAGTTGAACTTGTGGCTTGGGCAATAGTGGTGAGCCACTTTGTGGGGGTGTTTTGATTTGGCTTTTCTTAAGAGTGCGACCCCAGTACTTTTCCCGTAAAGGCATGGACCCCTGATTAGAAATTTAAGCAGACTGGTGTTAAGCTTGCTTTTCTTAATTGCCCTTTGCAGGCCTCTTGGAAGTCCTCCACGGGGTCTGCAAGAGGTCTGCAAACCACAGGCTGGGGACCATCAGTTCTGCTGAGCCTGAAATTTCTGTCTCTTTCCCATGTAAAGCCAGCTCAGTGCCCAGTGCGATGCTTGCCCCTCAGCCAGCATAACTGGCTTATGGTAAATGGTGTAGATTATCTGCTCTGAAGGAAGAGGGGATTATTTTGAAAGGGAGAAATGATCCTTTGGAGGGAAATGGCACGATCTCCAAATGCTTTGGCTGCTAATAAAACTGCTGAAAAAGAAAGATGATGGCAGTGGCATCGAATGTTGAGCCTTATGGCTTCTCTCTCAGCCTCGCCACTGAGTGAAGCGTGCCCCTGGTAAGGATGCTGGGGCTTGTGTTAGTTTCTCCATCTGTAAAATTGCTCCACGTGTGGGTGTGTGCCTCCCCTTCCTTCACAGGTGCTGCAAAGCTTTGAGCAAAGCTAGCTGAATGTTCTTTAAATGCTTTGATGCTCTAGGATGAAAGCTGCTCTAGAGGCATAAAGTACTAATGTCTAACTATTAAACAGAAACTAATCGCTTTTTACTTCAGAGCTTCAGATGTACCCCATCCATCTGAAAAGGTACTTTGCAGGGGAAGAAATGGAACGAGCAGCAGTTTTACATCTTTTAAGTGCTGACAATGCATAAAATTCATAATGAATGTAGTTCTTGTCCCAAATCGCTTGCACTGCAGTCAAGATGAGCTAGGAGGAGAGGAAAGCTTTATTAGCACYGGTACGCTGCTATGGGGCATGAGGGAGACTGGATTGATCAGTCTGAAATCTCTTTTCAGTACAGTTTAGCCACCCAGCGTGAGCTGCTTGTATTTGTTTGTATTACACAGCAGTGAAAAATTCCAGTTGGAGACCAAGCAGCGGCGTGCTGTGCAAAGAGGGGAGGGTCCCTGTCCCAAAGGAGAGATGAGGCAGCAGGTTAACATGGATGGAGAACAAGAAGCCACAACCGTTCTGGCCAGTGGGATAGGTGGTAGATAGATAGCACGGTGGTCTCAGATTTTTAAGCATCCTGAGAGAGAGGCTAAAGGAGGACAAAACCGGAGTATACTTATAAACCAAGCCTAGAAAATTCTAGCCTGACCAAAAATGTCCATCAGCACTGGAAGGAGTTTGCATTTTCAAACCTACTTGGGCTGAACTGAGCAGAATTCAACGTTTGTGCATCCCCTTTCATAGCTGAAGGGAGCTGCTGGAGGAGAGGACGGCTGAGGTTACCCGTCGCGCTGCCGGCACTTGGGGGGAGCACGTGGGATTTGTTCTTTGCAAACAGCAGTAATGTGGAGGCAATTTGACAAATTCTCCCTGGCTTTCTGTTTATAACCATCTCCCTCATACAAAGCTGTCATCTCACACCTCTGCTTAGCCCTGGAGTAACATTATGCCCCTATTTACAACATGCTTGAAATAGCCTTCAAAGTCTGCTCACAGAAAGTCGAGGGAGGTAGAGATCTCAGAAGGCACTGGCAGACGTTAAGGGGGGATCTGAAGAAACGGGAAAAGAGAAGACCTTTGCTGCTCCTGCTTTTTCCCCCTCCCCAAATGAGAGTCCCCTTCTCACAGGGTAGCTTTTCTCCTCCCTCAGGTGTTTGCTCTTCATCCCTTGCCCTCGCACACACCAGTCTGGTGGCTCAGGTAAGAGCTGGGACTGCTGTGGTGCTGAGTGTCACTAAAACTCTTCGCCTCGTGCCCCCAAAGCTTCTGTAGAAGGCCCGCTTGGCTCCCCCTGAGCTCATGGTCCCCAGAGGGTGAGGTGAAGATGATGACATTTCCTTGAGGAGAGCTGCTGACTTGGTCCCTGCTGTCAGGAGTGCAGGGAGGGTGTTCAGCATCCACTCTCCCTGCAATGCAAAGGCAGAGAGGAGAAGACGGGTGGCCTTTGGGCTCAGGAAGTCGTAAAGCCCTGGAGCATCTTACAGAGAGAGCGTGCAGGCTCCTGCACGGCTGTGGGGAAGCTGGGAGAGACGCATCTGGCTGTAGATTTAGGTAATGGGTGAGGTCTCCAACTAGCCACTAAAATTAAGATAACGTGGCTGTGAGACTCGATCAGGATCTAAAACCGTAACTTCTTTCTGACTTTATGGCAGCCATATAAACCCACTGCTTTTTGCGCTTCTAGGGTATCGTGGCCCTAGGAATACCCCTAATTCCCTGCAATGCTCTCCCAGCTTGTCATGCGAAGTGGGGCAGTCTCTGTAGGTTTCATATTTTGAAAACTATTTCCATATGATGGCAGCAACCGCAAGCTGAGAGAGCGTGGCACTGGGCTGCAGAAGGCACTCTGGCTGCTGGGCGGGGGCATGGTTTTTGCAGGCGTGCTGAGCACGTCCTAGGGGCTGAGCCCACCAACAGGCCAACAAGCTGAGAGTGGGGTTTGGCAGAGCAACCAGCCCATGGTGTAGCTGGATCCTGTCACCTCAGCTTTGGGACCGCGTCCCGCTTTTCATTGCGTTGACCTTCTGCTGCTGCATTGGGTGAATCGGCTGGCTGTGTTCCGTGGCTCAAAGGAGGGTGCTGCACTTTCCTCTCTGGGACATGTTGGGGTGAGCGGTGGTCCCTCACCGAGTCCCTGCGTCCCCCTYGCAGCCAGGGGACGTCTCGCTCTTTGGTGAGGGGGATGGCAGGAGCTCCTAGCCGGAGATGTGAAGCATGCACACTGGCTTCAGGCAACACAGGGGTAAATAAATGATGCTCGTTGGAAGCATTTCAGACCTGCAGTTGACTTCCCATCTTCCTGCCCAATCCTGGTAACTGTACTCTTTCTTTTGCATGAATTCGCCTAACTCTTGCCCAAGTACCTGTTGTCATTAATTATTATCTGTGAGGGGAAAAGAACATCCTGACTCGATTCAGTGACGGCGTTGAAATTTCAGCGCATGGGTTGGGGCTGGCTCAGCACAGCCCAGTGGTAGCTTTCGGTGATCTCCTAAAGCCTCTGCAAAAGCCTGTTGAGTCACTTGGGAGCATTGCAATGGAAAGCTGATAACAGCACTGGTATGGAAATAGAGCTGAGGGGATTGGGGTTTTTAAACTGATGGCTAACTTGGACAAGGCTTAGCTGTGCTTAAACTGGTTATGTCCATCAGATTCGGTTATAGATGATTCAGCTCCAGCACAGAGGAGGCCTTTGAACTGCAGTCCTGTACCTCAGCACCCAGCCTGCTCACGCCAGGCTCTCGCATGTGCTGGGCTTCCCTGCAGCTTTGGAGGAGCCTGTCTTCTGAAACAAGGGCCCCAAACTTTGCAACGCTACCCTCCGAGCAGACAGCCTGCTAGGAGCTGGAGTTTGACCAGCTGCTTTCCATAGTTCAAAAAACCAGTGCATGCAGCAGCCCCGCCRTCACCTCTGTGCTGGTGTTGGTGACTTGTGTCACTGCTGTCACTTTTGTGGACTCATTCGTTTACTTTTACCCGGGAAGTCGACCGTCTTTCCTCTCGAAAGTCTGGGCAGATACCGAAAAGGAGTATACTTCAGGCAGCGTGGGGTTTGGGTCACCAGGTGTGCAGAGGCCACAGCACTTGCGTGCTGTCAAGAGCAGACGAAGTAGCGATTGCAACAAAACGCAGGTAATAGCAGGGTTTAATACATGTTCACAGCACCTCTGGGGGAGCAGCGTTTGTTTTGGGCTCAAACCTTGGCCAGCAGCACACCGCAGGGGTTAACCGTACCTCCCAGAGTGCCTGGCATGGGGCAGGCAGGCGTGGGGCAGGCAGGCGTGGGGCAGGCGTCTCTTCCCTCCCAGCCCACCCCTGCCAGCTATTTTCCCAGGGCGCGGGGAGGGACGGGTTGGTGCCCTCTCGCCCGCCCCGGCTAACCCAGCTTTGGGCCAGCGCTCCTGCCGGGCGAGGTGGTCACCCTTGCTCCGGCGGCCGCCTCTTCCCGACAGCCCTTGCCTGACTCAGGGGGGATTTAGTCCCGGGCTGGGGGGAGGGAGAGACGTTAAACAGGCTTTTCCCTAATGAGGTGTGACGCCAGCTGGAGAGGGGGAGAATCCTGCTTTTCTCCTGTCTGTTGCTCTCTCCAGCTAGAGGAGGAGGAGGAGGAGATGTGTCCCCCCCTTTCCTCTGCTGATTTGCTGCCTCTTCTGTTTCCTTTCTGTGCCGTCCCCAAAGCGTTTTGGCAAGGTTCAGATTTCTGTGCTCACAGCTCAGTGCTCAAAGAGAAAAGGGGAAAAACAAAAGGGTTGGAGGCGTGGGGGGGATGGTGGCGGGGAGGAAGCCCAGCCGCTCGCCACTGGCCCTGGCCAGGCCGGAGGAGTGCGGGGACGGGCGCCCCGGGCAGGGTTTGCCCTCAGGACCAGGGGGGTTTTGGTGGCCTCTTTCTCCTGGGAGTCCCTCAGRTCGCTTCAGCCACCTCTGCTCAGATGCGCCGCTCGAGCACCCTGCGGCTTTGCTGGCTGGCTGTTGTTGGAGGGGAGGACTGGAAAAACAAGGTTTATTCCTCCTCCTGCAAAATCTGGGCTGAAGCATTAGGCGAAGACCTGAGGGGATCCTAACTCTTCATTCACGGTCCTGAGATGTTAAGATTTGCATCGCATTCTCCTGGTCCCCAGCGTTCCCACAGCACCCTGGGCATGTGGGAAAAGTCCAGGATTTAGGTGTTTTGGGGCAGAAAGCTGGAGAATCCAGTGGGATAGAAAATTGTGACATTCAGTTAAACAGGGCCAACGGACCCATCCCTGGGAAAGCAAAGCACCTCACACTGCTCTTGCCCTATTGCAAGCAGTGACAGAAAAGAAGTAGACAAAAACTTTACAGGACAACGTCAGTATCTTTTTCGAAGACAAATAATCACAGTAATACTTGGACTGTGCCTTTACTATAACCCGCTGGCACCGGGTGCGACTGTCGTTAGGGACAAAAGGACCAGAGTGGGCTATAGGCAGCACCCGTGGCATTGGGGAGCACAGTGCCTGTAGTAAACAGCTGCAAGATCCGTCTGCAGCCGAGTTGGCTTCCCAAATCTGCTTTGCACCCGCCATGAAGGCAGGGACTAGCAGCACCCATCTGGGAGAGAGGAGGCAGCAAAAGAGGGGGGAAACTCCCCCGGCCAGGTGTTTTGGGGAAGACCGGCGGGTCCCTGCCCAGGAGACAGCACCTTGCCCAGTGCCCGAGGAATGTCCCCCAGCTCCGCGGGTGACCTGTGGGCTCTGGAAATGTAAAGGTCACTCCTGGGCCTGGAAAACAATGGCTGGAGATAGGGGCTATCTGAGCCGGTTGTGGCCACTGCTTAAGGAGTGTTAGTCAAACAGCAGGCTGAAAAGGCTCACGGGAAGCAATTTAAATGTTCCTTCATACAAAAGGCTGTCGCATCCTAGCAGAGGCAGGCTGCTGACTGACAGCTTTAGTGCATGAGTATATGTGGATAAGAGAGAGGCTGAATGGGGGGGAATATCCTGGAGACTTACTCCCCCCCCTGCTTTACTCTGGGTCCTAATGTCATTTTTCACAAGCTGCAAGTTTACTGTGGTAACATATCTGGGATGTTTTAGCACATCACGTATTTTTTCTTTTCCCTCTCAGGTATGTTTTGTTAGAGGTCAGATGTCCACTAAAGTCATTTACCAATAAAATAAGTCAACACCTCCAAAATACTAGCAGCTTACCAACTGAATTCACTCAGTAATTGTTATTTATATAGCGTGATTACTATTTATACAACAATAATATCACTCTGTCCAAGGGATGGCAAGCAGCAACTGCAGTTTTTGTATTAACTTGTCATTAAGCAGGGTAGTCATCTAGAGGCCAGAACAGAGATTCTTGGGACTTTTCCTAGCTTTGCGGCAGGGAGGCTATGTCAGGCTTTGGCTGCCCGCCGCCCTTTCCTTGCCTCGAGTTTCCACGTATAATAGATGCGTTTAATACGTTCTTCGCGGGGCACGTGTCAGGCTTCCGCTCATGAAGCACTTTGGATATTGCACAAGAGGTAAATAAGAGCGGTGTTGATAATGAAAATATGCCATTAATACATTTCCAATAAAAAACTACAAGCGGCATTTAATCTGCAATCTGTTATCAATAATTTTATTACCACAGTTACTGTGGTCTAATAAAAAAGCACTTTCTCTTCTTTATTGGTTAAGTGCCAAAACGTTTATCCTTTATTCTCTGGCCATTAACCTTTATTCTGTAGCCATTAGCTTAGCCATTTGTGTAACAGTCTGTTGAGTAACATTCAAGTAGGAATTTGTATTCAATCCATTATTTACTCTGAAACCAAAAAAGAATAGCTTCTTATGCCTATGTTATTTATCCATATTAAATCTTGTTAACTGCTGTATGCTACTGATGATAACTCTTATAGGAAGTGGATTTTTCTTACTGTGAATGATTTTCTGGCATATAAATAAAACTGTAGTTAACCTAGTAATATTTTTAAAACAAAGCTTGAAATTGCTAGCTGAAAAACAGATGTTTCTCACAACGTGTGTGAAATTCGTAATAACTACGTTTCAGAAGTTTATCCTTTTTGTGGATCAGTTCCTGCATCACACCTTTACATGAACTCTGTCATGCTAAAATAAGCCATGATCCTCTCCACCCCTCCAGCAAAGGTTGAGGTTTTGGGTCATGAGGTCTGACATCCCTCCATCCTTTCTTCCTCTCTTACTGGAGGGGAAAAAAAAAAAAACAACCAAAACAAAGAGAAATAAGTTAAATAATCAAAATGCCTGCTTTTCTTTGAGGCATTTGCTTGCTAGCTTTCAGCCATTTCTGGCTATCCGTCTGAAACTGCTATTTCTCTGTGTAAGTGGCTTTTAGGGCCACGCTTTCTGAGCCCATCTTTTAAATGAACTCACCAGCCTTAGTGAGTGGAAAGCAAAGCAGGAGAATGAAACTGTTGATTCCTGCCCGTCAGCTGAACATGGGAGAAATCACAGGTTTCTTATTAGGCTGTAGTATCTCAACCTCACTGAACCCTATTTTTCTGTTTCCATTAGTCTTACAGCTGGAGAGTGACATTCAGTAAAAGCCTTTCAAGGTCTTCCCATAAACTCTTGCGATGAAGAGGTAGTAGTAGCAGTATTTTTAATGATGGGGATGGTCGGCTTGCCCAGTGTATGCTCTGCTGCTGTACACGTACTTGAGGCTGCTTGGGTCTTTTTGGTCCTGATCAGCCAGCAGTAAATTTTAAGGAATTAGTTTGATGGTTGGAATGTTTTTCTCTCCTTTCTGCTCATTAGGAACTGGAAGCTGCTCTTCACAGGGATGATGTGGAGTTTATCAGCGACCTGATCGCCTGCCTTCTTCAAGGTTGCTATCAGCGCAGAGACATCACGTGAGTAACCTCGCTCCGTGGCTTAGGCGCTTTGCAAGGGGAGCTAATTAACATGGTCGCAGGGATGTTTCACAGCTTTAGAGTGATGACATGACAGTGATCGGCAGCCACCAGCAATCAGGCCAGATGCTTCACCGAGTGGAAGGGAATTCCAGCTCTTCTTGGGCTGAGTTGTACGTTTTTAATTTTACAGACCCGTTGTTAAGCAAACTTCTTTGTTCAGATCCTATGCAAATCTGTTTGATGCTCTGCTGTAGCACTAGCGCATACAGTGAACATTCACATCTGCTGTTATGCCCCGCACTCTATTTGGTCAAATTAGTGATATCACAGTAAGTCTTTAAATCATCACATGTGTTTTCAACATTTTACATGTATTGCATAGAATAAAACTTGCTGCTCTGCAGCCACCTCACTTGCATGGAAGATCCCGTTGCTTTACAGAGGGACAATTGTAATTATTTTCTTGGAAGTAAGAGGAGTATTGGAATCAGTTCAGTTGCAGCATGTTGGAAACTGACTTGACACATTCTCGTGATGTTTTGATATCCAGAGACATTTTGTTAGTGTCCACCAAAGTAGCTTCCCAAAATGAGACATCTGTAGAACATCATTCTTTGGAGGATCACCACTCACGCAGCGAAATGTGCTTCTAGTGATAATGAAGGCTTGTTGCAGTGTGTTTTATTTGTTCTTCTGTGAATCATAATAGCAAAGCATAATTGTGGAGACAAAGACAGCTTGGCAACACTTGCAGTTGCTTAGAAGAGGTGTTAAGCGATCCTGCTCCCTAAGATTCCCCTGTTGTGCAGAGGCTTAGGCTGGTGCATAGGCACAACCATAGGTGCTTGCACTGAAAGCTCTATTTCTAATTACCTGATCATGTTCAACAAAATTTATATAGTTTATTTTTTTATATATATCTGCCATTTAAGTAAGTTTTCTTGCATTGCTGGGTTGACATTCAGCATAAGTGGGTATCAGGACCTGAACCAGGCAGCTGCACTGCATTTACTGTCTCTGAATGAAACTGATGTGATGATAAGCTTGATTGTAAAGGGACTGCAATCATGTATACCTCCTTCATCAAAATAGCCACAGAGCAGTATAATCTTGCTTATAAACATGCAGCAAGTTTACTTCTTCACACCAGAAAGTAGTGGTTTAAGTGTTCTGCCCACCTTAATCAGCTCAGCCTTGTAGAAGCAGTGGAAGATTTGTCTTTGATAAATTTGGTAAATTCAACAGTCTGAGGATCTCCTCAACTCTCCAGATCTAAGAGTGTCCACTTAGCAGTTTCACCATCTAATTGCCTCCCCTTTCTTAATGTTTTAACTAAAAAAATTCAGCGATGAATCATGGGTGAGTTGTTAGGCATTGGCAAGTTGTCTGTCTGTCTGGGGAAGTTTACACATGTACACATGCATATACACTCATGCAGTTATTTGACTCACCTGGCAGCTCAACAATGTGTAGTTATTCCATATTGCGTGTAGGTCCCACTTTGTGCCTGTGTAAATACAGCCTTGGTTAACTCTGAGATGCAAAAGCTGCAAGGAGATAACGTCATCGCAGAAGGAAGAGCTGGTAACCCAACCGTGGTTTTGTGCAGCCTAGTCAGTGTGCATATGCGGCATAGATAGGTACCTACGTAGCTGTTGCTGTGTGTCTGTCCACGTACGAGAGGTGCCGTAGGAAACGGAGGAGTGTGAAGTCACGTAGTGAAGTTGTGAGAACTTACACCTCACCCGAATGGTTGTGCTAGGGAAAGCATGAGGTGCCTAAAGGAGAAACCTGCTGCACCCTTTCTACAGTACCTCCTGTAGAAGGGGACTACCTCGTGGGCAGGGGAATAACGAGAAAAGTCTTTTCTGCAGAGATGGGGAAAAGAGCACAGCAGGAGCAGCGCAATGGAAATGGCTGAAGGAATATATCAGGAAAACTGCCTGGAGCCACTGGGATGTTAGGGAGGTGGGATCTGAAGCTCTGCAGAGGAAGCAATGGGGGAGGCTACCTGGAAACAGAGGGTAAGATGCTGTGTGCAGAGGGATGTCACGAAGGAAGAAGCATTAAGATGTAGTCTAAATGTGGAAATCTGTACATAAATAAGAATAAAAATGATAGCTTGGATACACTTCTCGGAAACAAACTTTCCCCACTGTTCGTTTCACACTTACAAACCAGCCATGGAATATTTATCCAAAATGAATGTGTGTTTTTAAAGCTTAAAATTCAACTTGTTCCTTACACATTTATTTCCAACACCTTTGTTCCCTCTAACCTGGTTTCAAGAGGCATAGGCCTTGGCTGATGCACAGCTTCCCTACTGTACCTAGTTTGTCCCCAGTTAATGGTAAGGAGTTGAGCCTCTAATTGATTTTTTGAGTGCTCAGCAGACAAAGACGTGCAAATGTAAGAGGCAGAATTTGTGTAGAGTTTAGATTTGGCTTTTTGCAATGGGCCAGGACTCCATATTTTTCTGTTGCAGATAGTAGGTATCTGTCTCGCGTGGGAAAAATGAGCAGTTTCACAGACCATCACAGTGGTGTTATAGCAGTGATTTCTCCAGTCATTTGTGCTCTGCATTCTTGTGCTGAGGCTGTGAGCTGTTAATCTTTAGGCTGCAGACTTTGCTCCCTGATGCTCCTCAGGGGGGAAGGTAGGAGCTTGTTCTCATCCTTGTTCTTGGGCTGGAGCACTGTGGCTCAAGCACAAAACACTTTATATAACTTCATATAAAACATAGTTTACCTCTCTGAGGGGTTTTGAGGTTTAATTAGTTTTGGATCATGTCTTACCTCTTTGATGGCCAAAATGTTATCTGTCTATGCTTTCTCACAATCTGTCTGGGAGCAGCTTGTAGTTCTTGTCACATCTGTTTTGACGGCGTGCAGAACTTGCGGCAGAGCTGGGCTGCCTGGCTTTAATCATGCATCATAGAGGGGTATAAAACTGTCACATACCTTTGCTAATTATAATGTGCTCTCAAGTAATTTTGGAAGTGGAACCTAGCTGAGAGCCCTTCTAATGCACAATTTAACATAATCTAGTTTGATTTGCTTATTATTCTTTGAAAAAAAAATGAGATTAATACTTTCGTAGGGTTCTGTGATTCTTGGTTTTGAAGTAGAGCAACTTTGCCTTGGTTTTGATATTCTTTATGACAGACTTTTTTTAAAAAAAGAATTACGTATGAGAGAGACTGTTTTTTACCCTGCTTGGTGGTTAAGGAGTGTTGAATGTCTGGTAACTTAAGACTTTCTTTGAGTTATGGATATCTGTGTTTAACTACTGTAGACTACTTAATGGAATGCCACATGATATTCTCCCAATTCTTATTTATCATAACCGATCGTAGCTGTTAGGAGCACTCTTCATTGGCCTGGTTCTTGCTGTGTTAAGCACTGTAGAAGTACAGAACAAAAAAAGATGGTAGTCTGCATTTCTGGCTTCTAGCATCTTTAGCGATGACCCCGTAGCTGTCCTTGCCTGGCACCGGGTGGTTTGAGCACTCGGCCAGGACAGTTTCCCTGTTGCTCTCCTCTTTTTGCTTTGACCCAAAATACTTTTGTGCCATGATGTGCAGCTTTTGTTGTTTTATAAATAGCCTTCATAGTATTCATATACCACCCATACCATCTGAGTACTAAGCACATAATAACTAATATCCTCAAAGCTTTTTGTATGATCTCTCTGCTCAGTTTTATGCTATAGGCACCGTTTGGTTTAATGCCAGTGAGTTTACCCATATGTTTTTCCTGCCTCTAGCTTTTGTGCACAGGCCTTGAAATGTCTATCTTTTCTTTTAATTATTTCAAAATGCAACTGCCTGGAAAGTGGGGAGTGACAAGGGAGAAAACTCGTAATAGAATTTGGGGTTTATAAAAAATAAATAAATAAAAATTAAGCCGTTTGAAAAAATACTGGTGCTTGCTTCAGACTCTCTCTGATATAAATTGGGCAGCTGCATAGTCCCTAGGGGCTGCCACTTTAATTCCAGCAGGAAATGCGACTTGATGACTTGTATCAAGACAGGAAGATCAGAGCTTCAGCTAACGGCAACAGCCACAGCAGGAGCCTTCTGCAGCTGTTTTTAAGTAAGAAGTGATGGTGTGACATGGATGTGTACACTCAACTAAAATAATCCAGAAAAGCTCCTGCTGTTCAGCATTTCTTTGGGTGAAACTCATTCTTCACTGCTCTGTTATTGCATTTTTGCTATTTTTCTAATGTGATGGCATAAAAAGTTTCAATGACTTTATCATATTTCTCATTGGGAGACGTTTTGTATGCTGCTATTGTCTCTTGAAAAACACTTTAATTGCTTTTTCTTATAACATGTTTTATTTTTTATTTTTTCAACATGGACAAAGGTGCCAGAAAGTGAGGAGGAACAAAAACAGTATCTCTGCTCTTGCCTGTGCCCCATGAGATTTTTTTTTTTTTTCTTATACCCCAGGAGATTGGTCCATCATTGTAGCTGAAAACTATCTAATTGACTTCTGTGGCACCACAGACGGCATTTGCTTCCTTAGGAACCTCAATTATTTTCTTCTTGTTATTTCTTCCTTTAATGCATTGGAATTTTTTTTTCCCAAGTGGATCATCTGTTTTGCACCCACCTTAAGTTCTTTCTGGATCTGTAAACTAATCTTGGAGTTTTGGCTTGTAGTTTGCGCCTCGTTTGTTCTAATATGAAGGGCAAAGGAGTCCAGGAAGGCTGGACATTCTTCAAGAAGGCAATCTGAAAGGCGCAGGAGCAGGCCGTCCTCATGTGCTGAAAGACGAGCCAGTGGGGAAGAAGACCGGCCTGGCTGAACAGAGAGCTTTGGCTGGAACTCAGGAAAAAAACCCAGAGTTTATGACCTTTGGAGGAAGGGGCAGGCAATTCAGGAGGACTACAAGGATGTCATGAGGTTACGCAGGGAGAAAATTAGAAGGGCCAAAGCCCAGCTAGAACTTAATCTGGCTACTGCCATAAAAGACAATAAAAAAATGTTTCTATAAATACATTAGCAACAAAAGGAGGGCTGAGGAGAATCTCCATCCTTTATTGGATGCGGGGGGAAACGTAGTGACAAAGGTTGAGGAAAAGGCTGAGGTACTTAATGCCTTCTTTGCCTTAGTCTTTAATAGTAAGACCACTTGTCCTCCAGGTACCCAGCCCACTGAGCTGGAAGACAGGGATGGGGAGCAGAACGAAGCCCCCATAATCCAAGCAGAAATGGTTAGCGACCTGCTGCATCACTTAGACACACACAAGTCTATGGGGCTGGATGGGATCCACCCAAGGGTACTGAGGGAGCTGGTGGAAGTGCTCACCAAGCCACTTTCAATCATTTATCAGCAGTCCTGGCTAACCGGGGAGGTCCCAGTTGACTGGAGGTTAGCAAATGTGACACCCGCCTACAAGAAGGGCCAGAAGGAGGATCCGGGGAACTACAGGTCTGTCAGTCTGACCTTGGTGCCGGGGAAGGTTATGGAGCAGATCATCTTGAGCTCAATCACGTGGCATGTACAGGACAACCAGGTGATCAGGCCCGATCAGCATGGGTTTATGAAAGGCAGGTCCTGCTTGACTAACCTGATCTCCTTCTATGACAAGGTGACCCGCCTAGTGGATGAGGGAAAGGCTGTGGATGTTGTCTACCTAGACTTTAGTAAAGCCTTTGACACCATTTCCCACAGCATTCTCCTGGAGAAACTGGCTACTCATGGCTTGGATGGGTGTACTCTTCACTGGGTAAAAAACTGGCTGGATGGCTGGGCCCAAAGAGTTGTGGTGAATGGAGTTAAATCCAGTTGGCAGCCAGTCACAAGTGGTGTTCCCCAGGGCTCGGTACCGGGGCCAGTTCTGTTTAATATCTTTATCAATGATCTGGACAAGGGGATCGAGTGTACCCTCAGTAAGTTTGCAGACGACACCAAGTTGGACGGGAGTGTTGATCTGCTCGAGGGTAGGAAGGCTCTACAGAGGGATCTGGACAGGCTGGATCGATGGGCTGAGGCTAATTGTATGAGGTTCAACAAGGCCAAGTGCTGGGTCCTGCACTTCGGCCACAACAACCCCATGCAACATTACAGGCTTGGGGAAGAGCGGCTGGAAAGCTGCCTGTCGGAAAAGGACCTGGGGGTGCTGGTCAACAGCCGGCTGAATATGAGCCAGCAGTGTGCCCAGGTGGCCAAGAAGGCCAACGGCATCCTGGCCTGTATCAGAAATAGTGTGGCCAGCAGGAGCAGGGAAGTGATCATCCCCATGTACTCGGCACTGGTGAGGCTGCACCTCGAATACTGTGTTCAGTTTTGGGCCCCTCACTACAAGAAGGACATTGAGGTGCTGGAGCATGTCCAGAGAAGGGCAATGAAGCTGGTGAAGGATCTAGAGAACAAGTCCTATGAGGAGCGGTTGAGGGAACTGGGGTTGTTTAGCCTGGAGAAAAGGAGGCTGAGGGGAGACCTTATCGCTCTCTACAACTACCTGAAAGGAGGTTGTAGTGAGGTTGGTGTCAGTCCCTTCTCCCAAGTAACAAGCGATAGGACAAGAGGAAATGGCCTCAAGTTGCACCAGGGGAGGTTTAAATCGGATATTAGGAAAAATTTCTTCACCAAAAGGGTTGTCAAGCTTTGGAACAGGCTGCCCAGGGAAGTGGTTGAGTCACCATGCCTGGAGGTATTTAAAAGACTTGTAGATGTGGTGCTTAGGGACATGGTTTAGTGGTGGACTTGGCAGTGTTAGGTTAACGGTTGGACTCGATGATCTTAATGGTCTTTTCCAACCTAAACGATTCTATGATTCTATGAATATGGATAATAAGAGGATATTCCTTAACTCCTCTTCACTCCCCCGCAATTGTCTTAATTATTTCTCTCATACCCTTAGTGGTGGCATTGAGAAATACTCTCAGTATGGCATCTAAAGAGCTGTATTCCCTACTTGTTGAATTGCCAATCAAGAATACTGCCTCTCTTCTGCTTATTTTCTAATGCTTGTTCTGTAATCACTTATTTGAGCTTTCATCAGAAAGAGATAAGGGATAACCTGAAATCTTCTAACCCATCGGGGCAGAATGCCCATTTCTGAGGACTCTGTTTAATAGCTCTGAGTATTTCGCTTCTTCCTTCTGCTTTGTTGCTTTTGTCCATCCTTGTCCTTTATTCTGTGTGGACTGTGTCTTTACAGGCTACTTTGGGGGTTACCCCAGGTCTCATGTTTTGGTAGAAGTGCCCTCAATAAAACACTTAACATCTTGAAACTGCCTTTCTGCAAGTGACTACATGAGCTGTGTCCTTTAAGAACCACTGTATGTTGGTCTAGTCTAGGAGATGAAGTGGCAGGTCAACTGGAATAGCTGGCAAACCAATGCCAAGTTTTCAGTCTCATGGATACTGTGGTGAACCGGGCTGCAGGAATAGCTAAGCCAAGATACTAAGACAATCTGAATGAATTCAGCATTTCTCTGTGCCATAACATCTGGGGCAGCCAGCCTAAGCTCAGTCACAGCAGACCTGGGGACCACCACCTTTTGGAAAGAGTTTTAACAGCCAGCTCTCGCAGTTGTGCCAGTGACCTTGATTATAACAACTGTTTCAATGGCCCAGCCACAAAGCACCTCACTAACTCAGAATCATATTCATGAATGCCAAGTAGATATCAACAAGATCAGCATTATTTACAGCCTGACTTTTAACAAGTGCTGCCTTGCATACATCATGGAGATTGGTGGATGGCCTCTGGAATCGACCCAGTATCATCAGCGCAGGAGATACCATGAGGGGGCAAGGGAGATGAAGTGGCTACATTGCTCATCTTGAATCTAATATTAATATTTATTATAATAATGGCCAAGCCATGCAAGGTGAGCCTTTTAAAGGGTAAAAAGTGAAAATGAAGCAGCTGGCAGGTGTTGGGAAAGGAAGGATGAGATTACAGCAGTAAAATAACACGGTCATTCAGAGATTAATGAGCAGCACAGCGGAATAAAATTATAGAGTTCAAGTATAAATAAAGCTAAGTAAATGTCTTTGATTCTCAGATGGATAAAATGAATCTTTAAAGAAGAGTTTGAAGAAAAGTTGGTATGGTAGCACATTCTGGAAATACTATTCCATAGGTGCGGTGGAGAATAAGGAATGAAAATGGTGGAAGAAATAAAGAGCGTGAAAGCCATGATGTTATTGTCAGGGCAGATGGATGAGAGCCAAATAGAAGGAAGGAGACAAGGAGTGATGGAGAGAGAGGGACAGGATGTGGAAGTTCTCTCCACATGAAACCTTTGCGCTCACTTTTGAGACTTGCATTTCAAGATAGTGATGCTCCAAACCACCAGTGCAGGATTTTTGCTCCAGCACGGCTGGTTTTGCAGGCCACCTCCCAGCACCTCAGCCAGGTTCAGAAACTGATCTTTAGTCCAAGGGTGAATATTGGAGAAGTTCTGAAATTATTTTCTTGGAGCCTTTTAGCCCCAGTGAGCTTGATGAACAGCTGGGGCAGCTGCTGGGCAGCTGCTAAGCCACTACGATGATTCGGTGTGTCATGTCAGTCTCTGTTCTAAGTCACCTATACTTTTAATTTTTCTCTCATTTTACCTTCCATCCTTCATCAGTTTCTTTCTGGCTCAACCAGTGTAGTGGTTTAAGCTTTAGAGAAAAGAAGAGGAAAACCCTGTTCTGAAATGAATCCCAAAAGGGACTTCTTTAGGACCCATTTATTTATCTGTAAAAACTTGGTTTTATCCATTGTCCCCAGAAACTTGTAATATGTGGGGCTGGTTCTAAGTAATGAATTTGACAAGCTTGTTTGCTTCAAGGCAACCCCACGCTAGGTATTTTTTGCCTCAGAAGAGACTCTCTTCTCCCACATTAGGCATATTTTTCTATGAGCAGCAAGGCACATAAGGGCTTGTTTCATATGGATTTGTGCCATAATACACGCATGTGTCCTATTTCCCCATCATCATCAAGACAATAACTCTAGATTCTTCCCCACAGTGCTCATCATCACTGTAATACCCTAAGGTCCTCTCTACAGCCCCTAAACAATCAGAAGAGCTTATGGCACAGCAATACTGTTGTGTTTCCTTATGGCTATGAATTGGGAGCATGCTTTCTGTTGATGGGCACTAGGAATGAACAATGCAGCATTAAGCTGGCTTCACTTGTTCTTCAAGGATCCAGGAATGAATAGTAAGTAATGATCCTCTTCCAGTCTGAATGCAGGGCACAGTGAGCCTCATTCCTATTTGCTCTTTCAGAATATAGGAGATGTATTTGGGTCTTTTGTAAGTTAATCGGCTCCAAGTCCCAAGGGTTGATCTGCCTCTTTCCAGAAAGAGCATCACCATCAAATAACAGTAGTAGAAAGAAAGAAGCATGTGGATGAAAATTGGCAAGCACGGATTGAAGCGTGGTTAGGTGCAGGCGAAGGTAATTGATGGGAAAAGTGAAATGCCATCACAGACCAACCAAATCCCTTGCTGTCTTACCAGGTCAGTTCACAAGGTGAAAGTTGGGCTCTAGGTACGTTCCTTTATTCTGGACCATCCAGAAGGCTGTAAGCATACCTCCTGAGATAGAGACTACTATGGCTTGATCTTCATTTCATCACGTCCGGAGTGGCTTGTTGTTGGGCATATACTGTGTGGTTGGTTGTCAAGGTCACACAGAATAAGACACAAAACAAGGGGGGAAAAAACTCCATGCCTTAAGAGTCAAAGTGTGCGCATGGAGGCAGCATGTGGCAAGAGCAGAGCACGCAGCAGCGGTTCTCACACTTCATTGTGTCTGTGTGGCCGTCGAGATCCCTCCCTTAAGGACTGTCTTTTCCAGGTCAGATCAGTATGTGCTGGCTAAACACCCAGCGTGCACGAACCAAAGTCTTCCTTAGCAGAACCCTTCAAATCAGTAGCTGGCAGCCTGCGTCTTACCAGGCCTCTCACCCCACACCAGCGTTACCCCCCACTGATTGACAGAGTTGGCTTCCCCCAAGGTACTTGTTTCCCTCTTGAGCACCCAGATCCTTCTCTCTCCTTTTTTGTTGTATCCAACAAACTGTAACTAGTTCTTGGGTTAGTTAATAAATAGTTCTAACACTGGTTCTTTTTGTTTTCCTTTTTGATCCTTCAAGAGATTGCCTTTTGTTATTCAAAGCCGAAGGTACTTGACACAGAAGTAGAATGCAGAAGCCCCCAGGCTTCAAACGCTGTCTTGGCTGTGGGATCGTTGTGCCTATAAGTGATTCCCATCCTCAGTGTCTGATAAGACTTGGGGAAGAACTGGGCAGAGAAGAATGCAGCACTCCGAATTCCTGAGGGGTGCTGGGAGGCATCCATCCATGCTGGGACTGGAGGAGTTTCACCTGCTGATCAGGGCCTTCCAGGATCAGCATTTCACCCCACCTAGGGACCCTCCTGCCTTTGTCTGACTTCCTTTACAAGGCTGACAAAAACATGGCCTCCTATCTGGGGGGGGGGGGGAAGGTACCTCCCTTTGTTAAATTGTGCTCAGAAATGTCCAGGTCAGACGATTTTGTTTTGAGGCCCAGGAACTGCTCCTCGAGCTCTAAAACTGACCCCGAGAACTGCTGTGTCTTAGATTTATTACCTTGGGAGCATGTGCTCTGAGGAGAACCTAGGTTCTTTGCTTTTCCATTGCATCCAAAAAGTGACATAATTTACTGATACCATTAAGTCTGTCAGTGTCAACAAGCCTGCTGCCTGCTGATGTGCCTGTAAAGTCTCCAGTTTGGCATCAGTATTGTGTAATCTTCTCTTGGTGATCTTATGCTTCACCAGACCAGCTGTGCCCTGTGGATCAGTGCATTCTTCCTTCAGCTGGCTCTCTTACTCTGCACCTCTGTCTTGTGTACCGGTATCACCAACCTCAGTACTGATCGTTGTGACATCTCATCACCATTACCTTCCTGTCCTTCGGTACCAGCCTACACTCCCGTACCTTCAGTACACACCCTGGTGTTGGCTCTGAGACTCAGGACCTCTCTTCTGCCTCCTGCCATTCTGCCTTTGCCAGTGACGTCTGTTACTTGTTTTCTGATTTTGAGCCTGACAGAAAACTGCACTTCAGGGTCTCAGGAGATTCTTACCACTTTATCTGAGCATACTGTCAGGGAAAAATTAATGTTACCAGTCTAGCTGCCGTGATAGATCTTGTTGGATAGGGAAGCTTTGGGCTCCAGCTCTCCTTAGCTCTCTGACCGTATTCACTAGCGTGCCAGGGAATTCATTGCTTAATGAAAGCCATTTTCCCTGGCCCTTCCCCAGCCAAGACCAATGTCGTCACATGGTAAGAGGTGACACACACTTAGATATCTCCCTTGTATCCTCCTGCAGTATCACATGCCAGCTTGACACCAAATTTTCTCCAGGCATGATACAGAGACATTTTCAGTTCTGTCATTAATTTATCTTAGGTGAGATAACTTCTTTCCTTGGTCCTTTCCACCTTGGACATAATGTGTGATGGTATCAGCACTGTACCACCCTGTTCTAGTACCAGCTCTGCCTCCCTTTCTGAGAAAAGCTTCGGTAACTGATACTGCCTCTTTCTTGGGCTCCCTCGGCTCAACAGATTGATTCCTCAAGGCGGGAAAAGAGCAGCTGACACTGCTGGGGACGTGCATCTTGTCTCCTCTATGACTGATGGACTGTCCAGTGCAACCCCTGATAAAGAAGCAGAAACTGCTTATTGCTTGATGGACACTCAAGTCTTCTTCCCATTCAGACAGGCAGGATATCTGACAGACTGTCTTACCAGGAGTTTTTTAGAGGTTCCTATATATTTCCAGATGCACAGTATTTTACAATTTCAGCCATAATCTCAAGGAACTGAGGTCTGTATTTTTAGGCAAGAAGAGAAAAAGTAACTGCAATATCATCTGCTTTCCTCCATGCTGGAGCTGTGGTGTGTGTTTCAACACGATGGTAGGTAGGAAAATGCATGTTAGTGGCTGATTACAGAGCTGGTTTCCTCTTGGAGTTTAAACCTCCCCTTGCTGCTCTCATGGGTTGTACATCACACTGAAGACAACTGATTTGTTATTGCACCCTTTGACTAATGATTTCAGGGCAGTATCTTAAAGGTAAAATTGAATAAACGGTGCAATACAGAGTATCTGTGGGGTTGGCAAAGATGGGCAGGTGTGTTTAGACACACCTTTGGTGTGAACATGGTCATCCTGAGTCAAACCCAACAATGCCCATGGAAAATAGCATAATCACAGTGAATTAATTGTATTTATGCAGTTACAATTAAGGAAAAAGACAATTTTTAAAAGTGTCTCAAGTCGTCTCTTCTTTGTATTCATTCAAGGTAAATAATCCTTTCTGTTCATCTGTTGCTACCTTAATTCATGTTTTTACAAATATATATAGCAATACTCTTTGCTTACCACAGTGATGTTTCAGGATCTTTTAGCAGGATTATTTTTCCCCCTTTTTAATCCAGTTATCCAGCCCATTGATTTGTCATTATCAGTTTTCACTCAAATTGCAGCATCGGTAGTGAGGGAGGGGGTTCCTGCTTCTCTGTCCATACCACTACCCCAAAACCCTGCATGCATTGAGAGCACAAGTCTTCACTTCATGGAGACTGTGCAGAGACTCACTGACTTTGAGGGAAAGGTTGAGCTGGCATTGAAAAACAAACTGGTAGTCATCACATTTTCAGTTTTATTTCAATACCATTAACATTCTCTGAATCTGTCTCGGCAGCATACGCATCCTCCTGCTTATCCCCTTTGCCCCCAGGACTTCCTCTTCCTTTGGTACCATATGCCTTCAGCTGTTGTTTGGGATGTTTCTGGCTGCTCTGGGTTTATTGTTGCTCATATTCTGATTTCTTCTTTTCCCTAATCAAACAACAAAAACATGCAAGCAGCCCTTGCTTCCACCTAAAAATCAAATGCAGGCCCCCGCACCCAGTGTGCATCTAGTTAACCATATGTGTCTTCCTCATCCTCCAAGTACTGCATAATCCACCAGGCTTGGCAAATCCAACCCCTCTTTCCTCCAATGCTTCACATCTTCACACCAATTGCTTTCTTTCTCTGGCTTACTTGGCCAAATAGGCTGCTGGTCTCTTGAGACGGGGAGATGGATGCTGGGCATCTGCTCGCTTCTTCCTAGTATTGTGGTAGGGAGGGAGAGGGGGAGCAACAGAGAGGCAGATAAGGGCAGTGAGGAGCAGCTGGGCGTAGGTGGAAGAAGGGCCATCAGCGCCTTCAGATTGTGTTTCCTTCACCAAAAATCACTTTCACCTTCTCACACGGAAGGAGAAGTAACAACATGCCTCTTTGTTGCCTCCCTGTACCTTGAGGTGTTAGAGGGAGAACAACCACACGAAACACTTGTGGCCCCTCCTGCTGATCCCAGGGATGGTGATGAAAATACAGCAGCCCTGGCTCACAGAAGGGTGCTTGGAGCTCCTGCAAGGAGGGAGACGGAAAATGACAGGACAGTTCAAAGTAACAGGTATGTGTGATTTCTCCTGCCGGTGCTGCCTTTCTCTTACACAGCCCAATTAACAGGGGTCACAGAGCACTGATTAGCTGCCTTGGCGTTTTGTGAACATAAAGCAGTGAAAAATCCAGGGTGAATGGGGGAGAGAAGATCAAATAGACACTTATCTCTGCACTCCTGCCTGTCCCTGGCATTTGCCAGCCTAAGGGAAGAGCCTTTTCAGAACAGGCCGATGAGGGACTGTGCTATATCTGCACCGATATCTCTGCTGCTTTTCTGCCTTCTCTCAGCAAAATAACAAACAAGTCACTCCCAGCGGCTGTGTCATGCGTAGGGCGGTTGCTAGATAAAAGCAGAATCACAGGAGAAGCGTGGACCATAGGCAGCTGGGGAAGATCAGAGCATGCCCTTTTGCCACACTGGCGTGTGAGATGAGTTCAGTTCCTACAGCTGGCGTCTCCTTTTGGAGGGGTGGACTAGCTGCCTCCTGTCCCTCGTGTGAGGGAAAAGGGGTGGAAGGCAGCACATGTCGGCTCACAGCGTGTAAAAGGGCATCTCCATCTAATTCAAGAGTTGGTGAGTGTGGTCTAGTAGTGCTAAAGAGCCCAAGCTGGAAACTTCCTTGGTTGCTCAGTTTTTCTGCTGTGGCTGGGGGGAGAAGTCTGCACGAGCAGACCTGGAACCTCCCTGAAGGGTGGGCAGCTGTGGTGACCTTGTGGCTTCCCCTTCTTCCTTTGTGCTCCCCTTTTTTGGGGGTAGCAAAGCAACGCTCCAACTTCAGCTGTCATACCCAGGTTAAGTGGCTGCACTTGCTTCTGTCAAGCCAGCACATGCTCCTGTGGTGTGATCCCTTATTAGACTAGACAGCCCACATCAGCTCTCCATTCTCTCTGCCTCCCTGGAGACACTGCCTCGCTCCATAGCTGTTCCTATTCTGCTTCTCTGTGGGATACAGCATATCTGCCAGCTCCCCTTCCAACTTCCCCAGTTTTTATTGTATGGAAGATCGCTCGAGGTAAGATGGAGGAAGACAAGGAGCAGGAGTGGAGTATTCTTAGCTGCTGAAAACCTTGATTTTTCTTAGCTGATTTTTTCCCTCTCCTAGATATGAACAGTTTAGGAGTTCAGCTGGGAAGGCAGTGGATTCCCTGGCATCCGACCACGTAAATTAGATTTCCTTAGCAAGATCAAGCAGCCCTTCTGCTGGAGAACCTCCTGTCCTAACTTTGTATTATCATGTTGGAGGAAAGGTCCAGAATCCTGATGTCTTCTCTAAGCACCTCTTCAGCATATTCTTGGGGGTGGTCTCTGTGCCACATTTGAGGTCTGGAAGCAAGTTACGGGGTGGGCAGGTGAGGGGCAGGGAACAGGAATTGCTAGGGTGCTGAATTTACTCTGCTGTCCTCTACTTGTGTGGAAAACTTGGGAGTATCTTTCATGGATGTGGAAAACTCTGATCACTCAGACTGTCAAATCCAGGAGTTAGACCAGACTACTTTAGGGAAGAGCTGCCACTACTTAACATTTGCTAACCAGCTATTTTTTTGTCCTTATGGTTTGAAACAAAACCATGGTTGTAATGTAGAAAGTTCAGCAAGGGTGAAGACAAAGGTCACTGTATGTACAGCTCAGTGCAATCCACGCTGATTCTTCAAGGGTCTTTCTCCTCTCCTTCACTGCCAATGCTCCTGACAGCCACACAGGTAAGCCACAGAATTAGCTGAGGTTTGGGCAGCGTCTGCATTCAGAAAACTAGTTCTAGCTAGAAGTGGAGGACAGGAGGCAGGCCTGTACATGCCTTGTGATGGTCTTGTACTCCAGCAATCTCTGCTGTCTTTCTGACTCTGGGAGGAGAAACTTCACTCTGGAACCTTGACAAGCCCATTTTAATTTTTTTTCCCCTATTTTGTGGCCTCATTCAGGGTCCATTAATGTAAGCTGTCCTCCTTTTGTTCCCAGCCCCTTGTAGGCCAGCTGGTCTTCTCCAGGCATGAATCAAAAAAGGGCACTGAAAAGCAGGATGAGCCTGGGTGTTTGTTTCCTCCATCACAAGGGCTCTGCCAGGGTTGGACCTTGCTGAGGTGTGTCACCAGTTTGGTGTGGCCAGGAGTTACTGCTTCCCTTGAGACTGTCCCTGGCTGGAATCTGTGAAGTCTGTCCCCACCAGTGGTGCGGGACAGTGGTGCAGCTGGTGGCACTGCTAGTTGAATTGGAAACGAAATGTGGATATTAAAGCTTAAGGTCATGATTCCTCGATCTCCAGCTCCTCGGTCATTTTGCTCTGCTTCTGTGAAGTGTTTTGAGGAGGGGCCCTTCAAGGCCCTTGAGCCTCTGCCAGTCTGATTGCCCTGATGACAAGTTGGCCCACGGTCTGAGGAATACATGCTTTCTGTTGGCTTGCACGCCTTCTGAGTGAGCTGCACACAGAGGGCTTGGAAGGAAATGGGGAATATACCTATCCAATCCTTTTCTCCCCCAGAAGGATGGGGTAGTATCTTTTTTTCCCCTGCATCATGCCTGACTTAGTTTCTTAGTAGGGTAAATTGTTTGAAGGTAAAGTACAAGCTGGTCCATAAGGCTTCCTCCCCCACCTCAGATAAGAAAGCTCATTAATACAGTAAAAAAAAAAAGTCTCCATTGTTACATGAGAGCTCAAGGTCAGGCTGGTAGTAGTAACTCATATTGCTTCTAAGGTCAGCCTAAGCTTTCTCTTTCTGACAAGCCACGATAGATTGATCATGGGGACCCTTACATTATTTTTTTCTTCCGAAATAGGCTTTGCTTCTCCTGACCCTGTTAATGATGTTTGACTGAGGTCATCCCAGCAAACCCTGAATCCTTCCCATTACCTTCTAGAGGGCTTGCCTTTGTGCCAAAGCATTGTACGCTTGTTAAGAATTAAGCTTTCCTGATCTCTGCTGCAGCAAAGAAGCTGTCTTCATTGGAGAGAGGAGAAATATCTTGAATGCCATCTGTCAGTTAATGCTCTCATTAACACCTGAGTGACTCCCAACACCAAGCTGGTGCCTTTTTGCCAATTCAGAACTTAAAAGGTGCCAGCCCATAAGGTGAAATATCTTCAGTCCATAAAATTAATTCCATGATAAAACGTCTGTTCTGATAAGACCTTGATTTTTTTAATTGTTGTTTCTTTTAACTAGAGAGATCACAGAGGCAAAACCAGTTCTCTTGTGTGCTGTGAATTAGATGCCCGAGAAGTCTTTTTTCATTTATTACTGAGAACCTTGTAAAAGCACTGCTTGTGCTGGGTGGCTGAGGGAATCCAAGTTTTTTCAGCTTTTAAAGCTTTTACTAGACAGAAGTATTGCCTCTATTATTTTTCTTACTGGCTAACTCTGTAAAAGGAACTATGAGAGTAATTATATTCCTGTTTAAACAGTCTTTGAGGGAAAGGCTGAGCTCTCCCAGTCTTGTTTTCCATGTTCCTCCCACATACTACTCTTGGGCAGGAGGTGGAGGAGGTCTATTGCTGTTCCTGCTCTCTGTCGTCCTCTGGTTTTGTCAGGGTTCTTGGTTTTAATCTCAAGTACAGAACAATATAGTGTCTGGGATAAGACATAGGTCAGGCTTGCCATTTTCCCAGCAGTTTTAGCTCAAGAGCGTTCCAGTATTTACTCTTCCGTTGCATTTTGTAAATTAAATGAAACAAGAGACTTAAAACACTGTCAACATGATAGATATTCTAGCTAGTGGGTCCAGGCAATTATTTGGAATCTGAACTTTCAGAAGGCTTATCTGTGTGTGCCAGCAGTATCTGAGCACCGTTGAGAGATTTTTGTCTCCAATATTTCCAACTCCTTACCCTAATGTTTCTTTTAATCCAATATTTACTCCCACAGCGTTGGGGGTTTTGGGGGGGGGGGGAGGTAGGAGTTTTTTTGAGGGGAGTGGAGAGGGGGGGCTTGTAACAAAATTGGCAGCAATAGACCAGATAGGGAAGTGTCCTGTGACAGTAATTCCACACTCGGGCCATGGCACCCTGCCTGCGGGAAGTGCAGATTGACATGGGGACTCTCTTACTGAATCAGTGTTTGTTTTTGCTTTTGTTTTTTTGGCTTGATTTTGTTTACAGTTTCCCAGCCAAGATTTGATTTACTTTGGAGACTTTAAAACTAAAAGCACAAGTCGCTCTGCTTCCTCTGGGCACGAGGATAAAAAAAAAAAAAGTGTGTGTGTGTGTACGCGCGTAATTCCAGCCCTGACAGTGCTGGGTTCGCCCAGAAGGCATTTCACATTGAGTTTGCCCTACAGGGTGCCTGTGGGACTGGGGTCTCTAGGTGCAGCTGTCCCCTCCGAAGCGTGCACACCAGAAGCTCTGACCAAATTTTTCCATATATCCCATCAACCCTGCAAAATTTTCACTCTCTCTTCCAGAGGTCTCCAAATGAGCCCCTCGGGGAAGCTGGGCATGGTGACAAGCAGCAGGATGGGGGCTCGCTCTGCACGCTGGCCAAGCTTCTTTTTCCGACAGCAGTGTGGCCCCGTGCATTAAAACCCCGGGCGATGGGAAGGGTGCCTCTTCTGTGAACAGGGGAAGCCACGGCAGAGGCAGGCTGCTGAATTGGGATTGCCAGGCGGGGGGAGGAGTCCTCAGCTCTCCCCTCTCCTGGAGCACAGAGAAACCTCCCTCTTTGGGAGGCAGCCGGGCGGCAGATGGTCGGGCTGCGGCGCTGAGCTCTCAGGGGGTGTATCATTTCTCTGACTGTTCTGGACGCTGATACCCATGTTGGGGAGGAGCCCCTCCTTCGACTTGCTCCCATCCTCTTTATGCCCTGATTTTTTTGCAGCTGCTACTAAAGATCACAGGCAACTTGAGCTGCAACCTCAGTGCTACTCTTGTGGATTGTCTGCTGTTATTCCTCCCCTTCGACACTGATGTGCTAGGTCACGTCCTTCCCTGTGCCCCAGATTTCCTTTTGTATATGTAGAGGTCCACAATGTATGATTAAAACTTTCAACCACAGGTGCAATTCAGCTTTGACCTCCTTTCTAATCACTGCAAAAAAAGGTAGGGGCCTCTGACAACGACCCTGTGGTTTCAGAGCACAGCCAGTGATGAGACTAAGAATTCCACTGGGCTCACAAGAAATCACCTCCATCCATTTGGGATGTATCACATAGATATGCATGTACTATTCCACCACTTCCCCACTACAGCTATCCAAATTGCTTTGCACATCGGGTGGCAACTGCAAAGTAAGGGATGTTGTGGCAAGTGAGGGAAACTCACTGAATTTTCTGAAATATTAATGGTGCTAGTGAAGTTGGGATGGGGAGAAAGACAGTCGGTGGGAAGGATGAAGTTTTACAGTTACAGAGTACTCTTGTAGGTGATTTCTGTAATAGTCTTCCTTGGTTAATGAGCTGTATGGAAGATGCTTTTGCTGTATGGCAGGGAGAGGTAGAAGTGGTTGGGATATGGCGACAAGCGTTGGGGCCCATGATCTCACACTTTTTAAAAAATTGTTTCTAGGAGCCCTGATTTATTTTCAGGGGAGAGTTGATTTTCCTTTGCATATGTGCCCTGAAACAGAATGTGTCCATGTACCAGTCCATTCTCCTTCGGAATACTCCGATTTGCAGAGAAAAGGCCATTGCTGACTTAACGTTTCCTCCGTTGGTCAAGTGTTGTTAAAAGTCTCGGCGATGCTGAGAACCTCAAGAGAAGAGCTACATCTGTCTCCTCATCTCAGTGATCTCCTTCCTGCCTTCTTCCCACCTACAAAAGGGTTTTCAGAGGTTCTCAGCTGCAGCAGAGACTCTGTAGGTCTTGCCACATCTGCAGGGGTATCACTGTACTATATGTGAACTTGAAAAAAGGCTGTTTGACAGACTGCATCCAGGTCATTCCACTCCTGGACCCTGTCTGTCTGATTCTTGGTTTTGAATTTTATGGATAATGCTAAACAATTAGTCCCAAGCATTTCTGCTTTGCACGGGGAAGAACCCCAAGGCAGAGTTCTCACAGGTTGCTGTGCTCCCTGCAGTTTTCTTCTCCAAACCAGGGGGGCTGTTTCAGAAACCTTTTTCAAAGGGAAATTATTTAATAGAGACAGGCTAAGTGAGACTAACTGTAGGTGTGGCAGTCGGTTTGAAGGCAAGCACCCCACATTTGTCTGGAGAAAAGAGGCCGGCCCCCATGAAGAGGGAAAATATAAATTGGGTAATATTGAGAGTGATTGGGAATGCCTTGAGACATCTGGTTCCCATCTCTGGTTCTCATTTCTATCCTTATTCAAAGCGACAAATGCACAGTAGCTGTCTTTGAAAATTGATGGGGGTAGGAACTCGAAGTACTCTTGAGAACAGAGCTTGTAATGTATCGGACACTGGGTGGATGGCGGAAATTTCTAGTGTTAGCCACTTATGTGAAAGTCAAACTCAAACCAAATTGGTTAAGTCAACAGAGCCAGTCCCCAGGGGGAATGAGAGTTACATAGGCAAAGATTTCAGATGATCTTCTGGAATTGAGGGGCTTCCTGGATCAGTTTTCTTTGAGAGCAGCCAAAATGGTAGAGCAAGATAAGTGAACTCATGCAAGCGGTAAAAGTATCTGTCTGATCCATGCCTTTCCCTTTTTTTGGTAGAAAAAATTTTAGCCAGAAAAATAGGAGCAGATAAAGTCCTGCTACTTTTTTCGCTTCTTCCTGGCACCCCATGTCACCCACTCGTTTTTCAGGACCCTAGGGAAACTGTTTTTTCCGTCAATTTTATTGGAAATAGCCAGAGCCTCTGTATCAGATCTGATGAAATAATCTTCTGCCTTGAGCTCTGATGGAGTTGAACAACTGAACTTAGGGGGCTGAAACTCGGATGCTCTCTGAGAGCTTACGTCATTCCCCTTCTAGGACGGACTAAGCATCCAAATACAGGTGTTGCTTTCCTGCTTTCAGGAAAAGATATTCTCATCACCGTTTCTGTTCTTGAAAGCTAGAGTCAGATCTGTCTTTCTTTTTTTTATTTTAATCCGATGGCTTCAGTAAATATCTAATATTTAAGTTGTGTGTGATCAAATAGCACTCTTAAAGATAAAAAGTCTATAAAGATAATCTAGTATCACACTTTTGCCAAGTTGAAGTCCTTGCTGGAAGTTGGATTGGGTCTTGAGGTAAATGAGAAAGGCACTGTGGGAACGCACAGCTACTTCAGGTAGGTGTACTGTGCACTGAATATTTCATTTTAAAAAAGGATGGTTGCTGTAGTTTTTACCCTAAAATTAGTACTTGAGACAGCACAGAAATGATTTCATGAATTTATTGTGTTGACTGAACTTTCTGAGTGTAGGGGACTGTTTCAAGTTACATCTGTTTGATTGCTGATATTAGAGGGGCAAAACAATGACACTTGGAAATACCAATGCTTTGCTTGTGTTATGCAGAAAAGAGCAAACTCCAGGCTGCAGAAGGCACTAGATCCAGGTACATTCAGGCATTTGTTGTTAAATACAACTGGAGAGCTGGTAAAACTCATTTGGTGAGAGGAGTTATCTCTGGGAGGTCAGCTTGCATTTGACGTCAGAAAGAAGCAGGCTGGTGGGGAGTGATCTGCAGGGTGGTAGAATCAACTTCTCTCCACTCGAGGAGGAAGGGGAATGCTGCCAGGTGGACACGGCTTGAGGAATCATGTGGCATCTGCTCCTTCGTTCTTGCAGTCACCGTCCAGTCATGGTCCTTGCAAAGAAGTCCAGTCTTTACCATATGTGTGAAGCCCCCTGTCTAATAGCTAACTTCTTGTTGACTTCTAACAATCTTATTCCAGTTGGATCACGCTCCTCTATCTCTTTGTTCAAAAATAATAGCTTTTGTACTAGTTAGCAATTTCTCAGGCAAATGCAATTCTGTACCGTTGGCACGGTTCCATTAATCATATAGAGTAATCCGTTTGTGCCAAAAACCTATCAAGTTGAGCTGCCTTTTTGAGAGCTGGTGGGAATGTGTACCCAGTGGTGTTCTTGCTGGCATATGGACTTCCCGTGTGTGCAAGAATGGCTGGGGCATGGGGGGGTCCCCCTTTGCTGTGCTCAGGGTACACAACTCGAGCAGGCTGTGATACGGACAGATCTTAAGAAAGTTTTATATTTAGGGATACATGGTCTCACCAGCCCTTTTTCATTCGCTCCCCTGAAATTTTCAGCAGTCAGAATAAGGACTTAAGTCTCCTTAAAATATAGACAGGAATTCTTTTAGCCTTAAGCTCCATCAGCAGTCTAATGTGTGTCAGATGGGGACATTTACCCTCAACACCAGATGAGGGTAAGAAATGTGTGTGTCCTGGGGTTATATGGTGAACTGCTGGCAACGAAAGGGGGACTTAATGTGGCCCAGTTCGCAAATGAGAAAGGTCATTTTACTAGCAGTGTTTATGAAGAGCTCGAGTGTTCAGCTTGATCATCTGGGAGACTAGAGAGGAGAGAGTCCTCTGGGCTGAACCCTGTTTGGGAGATACACTCATGTTGGGAATGAGCCTTGTTGTGTGGCAGGGTCCAAGCCACGTGCATTAACTGGGCTGTGCAGATGTCCCGCCAGAGCCACTGGTGGAGGAACAGTCAGAAAGTGGCAGCACCTTTGGGGATGGAGGGAGAGGAGAATGGGGGCCACAACAGGAGTATGGGAAGCATACAGCAGCAAAGCGAGGAGGAGACAATCAGTTACAGCAAGTTTCAAGCCACTGAATCAGGGCGTGGAAAACTACTTAAGAAGCAGAGAGAGGAGCAGGGCTTGGCAATGGCAGATGTGAGGAGCAAATGGAAAGCTGAAGAAGAGGGCCTCCACATGAAATGGGGAAAGGCGGAAGGGGATCAGACTCGTCGGCTTCATTGCATCCTGTTTTAGTAAAGGGTCAATGTTGGTGCTAGCACAAGGCACTGCCCATTGGGATAGAAAGGGGATGAGGCTGAGTTAGCATCATATTTAGCTTGTTCTTTCAGCTTGGAAAGAAGCAACAGTAATGCAGAGTCCTGTAAGCTATGTATGTGCATAATGTGAAATCCCATGGTGTTGCAATGAGATTGCTGTGTTTTGGGAACCTGAGTTACGGAGCTGCACCTAACCATAGCTGTCGTGGGGCATGGTTTTCCTTCAAGTATTAGCTGTCTCTGTGTTGTGTTTGTTCGAGTTGCTTGGTTGCACCAGGTGTTTCTGGCACGGTGAACTACAGTGAGTGTGGGGGACTTTGTTTCCTTGGTTAGATCCCAGACGTTTCACAGCTACCTGGAGGACATCATCAACTATCGCTGGGAGCTGGAGGAAGGGAAACCCAACCCTCTGCGGGAGTCCACCTTCCAGGAGTTGCCCCTGCGCACCCGGGTCGAGATCCTGCACCGCCTCTGTGACTACCGCCTTGATGCAGATGACGTCTTTGACCTCCTTAAGGTGCTTTGGGCAGCAGGGAAGGGGGAAATGGTGCGGCTGCAGGAGCTGAGCCAGATGAGTGAATCTTCCTGGGAAGAGAAGGGTTGATCTTATTAAGTGTATTTTAAGGCCAGGTAATCGGTGGCGGTGCAGTGGGTCGGCAGTTCCCCATCTCCTCCCCTGCCTTGCAGAGGACCCAAGGCAAGCACGCAGGACTGCTCTTGGGCCCCTTGTCCTGCGCAGATGTATTCGTAACACAGGAGTCACTAAGTAAATTGGCTTCATTGGCTACTCTTCCTGCGAAGAGTGAATTTGGAGATGCTCCAACTGTAATGGCAGGGCTGTGAGAGCCGAGACTGCTTTGCTGAGGGATGGTGTGAGATGAAAGGATGGGGCTGAAGTGTACTGGGGGAGCTGGGGGAAGGGTGGTGGCAGGGAGGGGGGAGGGAGCTTCTCAGGGCTGTGCGTGACTGTCGCCAGCACTAATTAGACCTTCCCTGTCAGGAGCACCAGAGATGAAATGTTAAAACGAGAGGGGCCATTCAAATTAGAGATGCCAATCTAAATCCCTCCCTGGACAGAGAGGGAACGTCGTCTTCCCCCTGGAGTAACATTTTCCCAGCTCAGCCCGGAGGAGCAGCTGTACTGCTGCTGTGGCATGGTGGGAGGGGAGGAGGGAGGGAGGTGTTTGCAGAGGGGTGTCATCATGTTTTGTGTGACAATGTGGCCGCTTTTCAACTTGTCACCGTCTGGCGGGGGGGCTCCCGGTGGGCGCAGGGCTTGGACGCCGACAGCCTCCGCGTGGAGCCACTGGGCGAGGACAGCAGTGGTGCCCTGTACTGGTACTTCTATGGCACGCGGATGTACAAGGAGGACCCGGTGCAGGGGAAAACCAACGGAGAGCTGGCTCCAGACAGGTAAGAGCCCCCCCACGTCCCCTCTGTGTCTGGGTGCAGGGGCCAGCGCAGCCAGCCCGGCTGGAGGGGGCTCCGCCTGACTGCTGTTGTGTCGGGGGGCGGCGGGGGGGAGCGTGCAGCGGCACGGGGGGGGGCCTGGGAGAGGACTGGGGCAGTGCGGGGCGAGACTGGAGTTGCCAAGCAGACTGCGAGCTGCCCCGCGTCTCGCATTGTGTGGGAGCCAGCCTGCAGCCTTTGTGGCACCAGGAGAGCCTGCTGTGGGAGCGATGCTGCCTGCCCCACCGCATTCCTCCCCGTCTGCCCCGCACTGCGCCGGCGGCTCCCAGATCAGGCTCCCAGCGAGTGGGAATCCCTCCTCTCCTCCCCTCCCCGTCCCATTGCTTCTCTGATTTAATCCCTCCTTTGGTTGGGTTCCTAGCAGCTGTTCCAATTTTCCTGCCCTTTCTCCCATCCTGCCAGCCGCAGTTCTCTTGCTCAGCAGATATTTCATGGTGGTTTTGCCATTTTGCAGGGGATGCGGGGGGCAGACAAACACCCCAAATGTTCCTGGGAAAACGGGCAAGAGACGAGGGCGACCCCCAAAGCGGAAAAAACTACTGGAAGAAAATTTGCTGAGGTATGGAAACGTTGTTCCTGCAACAGACGTAAAACGCATATGTTCCCAGAGGGAAGTATAATGTACTTCTGGGGTTCCCCCAATAAGTATGTATATACCATGCAGCCGTAATTTCAATGCATCTCTGAAGTGAAGCAAGCTCAGACTTGGTGGGTGCTTTGATCACTCTCCAAAGAAAATTCTGACTGAGCTGGAAGCCAAGTTTGGTGAAACAGTGGGTATCGCTCTTCCAACCGCCTCACTTCAGATGCAGTTCCCCCATGCAGTGCTAGGGGATATGCTCCTGATAAAGAACGCTTTCACAGCATAGCGCTTGAAGCCAAAATCCTGGCCACTTGAGTCAGTATAGATTTTGGGATGCTTCCCATAAGAATTGAAATACTGTCCTTGCCAAACTCCAGCCCGCACCCCTCACTTCTTAAAATTTTATGAAGCTATGATAAATACATATGTGAATATATATATCAAATGTGTGTTCTGCACGCTGTTTTTTTCAGCATTTTGCTGTGCACTGAATAATTGCTGCGTCCCCCATTCTTTTTCTCAGAAGCACCTACGTTTCAGTGATGTGAAGTAATGTATGTATTGTATCACTCCTTCTCTTTCTTTTTTGGTAGGGAGAAGGCAGAAGAGAACTTGCTAATCCGTGAGACTCAGATAAGAAATGGTAAAGAGATTTTGCAGGGTCAGGGTTGATACAATCAGCTAACGCGGCTCTTAAATTATCAAAGCCCGGAGAGATGCCTTTCTCAGGAAAGGGAGAGTCTTTCTGCTGGTGGTTGGGGCCGAGTTTGGAAGGAGGGGTTGACGTTGCAGGCTGCCTTGCAGCTGGGAGCCTGGGCACCTGCGGGCTTCCTATCCTACCGTGGATTAGTTTGGGATGAAGAAATGTAACGTATTGGGTTACACTAGGTCTTGAGGGCACACCTACTCACTGAAGTTGATGGAAAAGGGCTGTGAATGGCCCTTGCTCCTCCAGGGATGAGGTGAACACAAGCCCCTGTTTGTAGCGGGTGCATTTTTTCAGACTGGGAAGAGAGTGGTGTCAGTGATGCCAAGATAGGGAACGAAGAACCTTTTTGATTCTCCTCACCTCTCCTTCCCGGTGGCTGTTGTGTGGCTGAGCTCGGTAAATGATGTCTTGGGGATACCCACCTAAGGGTTAAGGAGGCAAGCAGAAAAAGCGAGTTCGCAACATAATGTGAAAGTGAGTTCAAGGGGGCTGAGACTCATTTGTCATACATGCAGACCCATTGGCTTCCACATAACCCAGGGGCTCAGCCTGCCTGTGTTCCCCCACAGTAAAAGGCAAGGGTGGCATTGTCTTTGCCGTGCCTCCTTCTCTTTGCCCTTTGTCTTCAGATTTCCTGGCGGCTGCTCCGGAGCTGGGCGGCAGAGCCGGGTGAGACGCTGGGGGTTTTATCAGATCATTGTCTTCCAGCAAATTGTGTCACTTCAGCTGCGGAGTAATCTTCTGGTGGCACAAAGCAGTGCCTTAGTCCTAATTGCTTTTGAAACGAGTCGCCCGTAGGCAGCTGACAAGGGAAGGGGAAACGAGGGGGCAGGCTCTGGGGGCAGCGTGCAGGTAAGCTCCCCACTGCAGGTGGGCAGGGGACAGCTTCACATAGCCAGGGCGGCAGAAACCAGCACACGGTTGGTCCTTCACCATCACGGTTACCAGTCCCCAGTACATTAACTTGAGCTGAAGCCAAGGGCGGGTTAAGCTGCACGCTGGCCTGTGACCTGGAGCTAGCACACACTTGCTCTGTGCCTCTACCGTGGCACGGAGGTTTCTGGCAGAGGGCAGGTGGCTGGAGGGAGGCTGCAGCTCTCCAGTCTTCCTGGGGCAACCTGATAGCTTGTGTGCCAGAGCCGCCGGCAGCTCAAATCCACAAAGGGCCCAGGGTCGGGTTCAGAGAGAAAGGGGCTCTGTTTTTTGCTTCTTTATATTTTTCATAGTTAATTTGCTTGCAAATGCAGTGAGAAGCTGCATGACATCTGCCAGTGGGGGTGGTGACTGTTGCTTTCTCTCCAGTAGCCTGTGGTTAGCTCTAGAAAAGTCTAGAGGGAGCTGAGAACCCCTCAGCCTGAAGGGGTTTGAACCAACGTCTTCCCTCTCCCCAAAAATGGGCCACAACGTTTTTTGCTTAGAGAGTGTCCCGGGGCAAAAGCATGCAACTTGCAACCCATGAGACTTCCCTGCTCTGTGTAAACATTTGTGGAGCAGGAACCACATTCCCCCTCTCCAGGTGGGTGTTCCAACCACCACGCGAGAGAGTCCTTCCTTCACAATTAATATTCAAATGTTTCACACAAGGCGGAACAGCTCAGAGTGTCTTGGTAGTTGGGACATGCTTCAGAGCGATGGGAGATCTGCTTCAGATCCCACACTGGATCAAGCAGGGATGGGATGTGAACTTTTGGAACTTCCCCCTCATCTGGCAGCCCGATGAAGCCTGGCCTTCACTTCCTCTACTGTTCTTTCAAGTGCCTGCAAACAAAATGTTTCATTTGGGGAGAATGGGAGGTTTTATTCACCGCAGCAAAGGTTTGCAGTGCTTAAAAAAAAAAAAAATTGGCTTATTTCACATAACATTAATTTTCAATGTTTTTATACTGCTGCCAGACTAAACCAGACATTTGCATTACCCTGTGTCCTGCTCTGGCTGACAGCCTCCATTACAAGAAACAAATTAAATCCTTTTCTCTGGTCCGTCATAGCTGGAATGGAGGCTTGCTACAGGGATGTCACACTACCCATGCCTTGCAAAGTGCCATCATTACTTCTTCACCTGTCTACTTCCTCTGTGTCTTGGCATCACTTTCGGTGTTGGTAGGGGAGGTAGCAGTGCTTCTGGTGGATCAAGAGAGCTTTGGGTCTATAGCAAAGAGCATGTTTCCCGTAACAGTGGCCACTGGCAGTATCTTTTGCTCTTCCTGAGCCCTGAGGAGAGGAGAAGGGATAAAGAAAAGTTGTTAGTCATAACTGCTGTGGAGATAACATCCTTTCATGTTGTTGAAGGGTCCCAAGGGCCTGGCCGTGGGACATGGTGGCTGCTGTGTCAGACGGAAGAGGAGTGGAGGCAGGTCACAGAGAGCTTCAGGGAGAGGACTTCCCTTAGAGAGCGGCAGCTCTACAAACTCTTGAGTGAAGACTTCCTGCCGGAGATCTGCAACATGATTGCACAGAAGGTGAGGAGACATGACATCCTGTTTACCTCTCTATGACCGCTTCCAAGAGCATGGACATTTGCTGATTGAAGGAGAGCTAAATCCAAGCAGCCCTCACCCCGTCTTGCTCCCCCCACTCCAGCCTGCAAGTGTCGTGGATGCAGGGGCTGTTTAGCTTGTGTATGGGGAGAAAGGCTCTCCCCCACTGAGTGGCAGGCTAGAGTCAATACTTAAGGATCTGGTTCATGATTGCATGGCAGCATAGGTAGGATGGCTGAAGGGGTTACTGTCTTCAGCCATGTTCTGTGTCCCTTTTCTGCTAGCAGGGAATCTCTGTCTGCTTTTGAACTGCTGCGATTTACAGCCTAGCTTTTCTATGCAAACTGCCTGTGATACCACTTTTACTGCTGTTTCTCAGCTGCCTCTGCTGAAGGGGCAGTGGCTGCTTTAGCTGTCCTAGCTAAATCCGCTTGAGCTGGTATGTCAGAGCCCCAAAACTCCGAAGGGTGTTGTCCGTCAACTGAATGTTTTCAGGTGGGACAGATTTGGAACAGGGATCCTTCGGCTAGATGGCTTTGTAAAATGGGCTCTGCAGTCAGCGTGATGTTCTTGGATTGAGTTCAGTTTGCTTGTTTGCTACCCTTGTAAAGCTAATAGGGATTTCATGGTCACTTCTAGCCCCCAGAGTTTCTCCTGCCAGTATCACCGATGTGCCCTAATTTCCTCCACTCTCTTTTTCCTTCCCTCAATTCTCAACCCTGTTTCAGGAGAAGCGTCTGCAGCGGACAGAGTTTTCTCCCAGGTGGATGTCTGACCATCAGCCCATCAAACCAATCAAGCAGGAGGTGAGGGGGGGTGCGAGGGGGAGGACGACGGAGGGAGGCGAGAGCAGATGCCTCCTGGGGGAAAAAATAAACCGCAGCATCGCTATTCAGTGGGAAGGAGTCATTTGAAAGTGCTTGTGCTGAAAGAGAGATGGGTGGTAATGCCCGTCAAAGGCAGGCTGACACTCGGGGTTTCTATGGCGAGCAGGGAGGTGCTGCCCTCTGGATCGCAGAGGTAACCGGCCTCGCCGCAGACTCCGGTGCAGCTGCATATGGAAATCTGCACTCAGTCTGGGGAATTCCACTTCAATGAAAGTGCTGGCACATTCGAGGCAGTTCAAAGAAAAGTTGAAGAAGGATGAGAGGGCTAGAAGAACCGTCTTACAAAGGGAAATGACAGAAATTCAGCCAAGGGGAAAACGTGAGGCTGCAAACACATGAGGGTGTAGATAGCGCAGAGGGAGAGAGGAATGACTGATGCAGTACGGAGCTGAGCTAGGAGGGGGTCAGCTGGAAATGGAAGTCACAATTTAGGCTGCTTAAAGAAATGCTTATCAAACTGCAGCCTTGTCAGCTGAAACGGCTCTTTCTGTGCCTCTTCACCCTCATCTCCTCTCCACCCCATCAGTGTAACAGCGCTGCCGCTTGCGGGTCTGTGCAGTGAACCAGACCCAGGAAAATGGCTGGAGTTAAATATAACCTTTTTCTTCGGTCGGGGTTATTTTTAACGTAGATCAGCTTTCCGATCCAGTTCACCACACAGCCCCCAACAGTCACGCTGGCACAGCCAGGGGCATGGTACAGTGGAGACAGGGGGTCTTTGAACTGGCAACTGCTACCCAAAGCAATCGGTCAGGCAACACGGGATTAGCTTTGGAGGAAAAAATTGGCTTGATTCTATCAGGCTGTGGCGTAATCTCTCACTGTAGATGTAATGAAAATGTAGTTACCTGGTGTTTTGTCAAAACCCGGGAAATTAAACTGCAGGGAATATTCCACGTGAGCCAGGGTCAGGGGTTCCCGCAAAACAGAGGAGAAAGTACAGTTCCCCGCAATAAATACAATTACTTAGAATAGATAAATAAAAGGAAGGAAGAACCTCTCATCATGCTGCAGATAAAAGTCTGCCGAGAGGAAAATAAGACCCCAGCGATGGTCAGTTTGGGGCCAGAATTGCTCTCTGCAAAGCCCACCGTGCAGGAAGCGGAGGGACACATGTTTGTTCACAGGCAGCAGAAATCCCAGAGGAGGAGGGGAGTGGGAAACACATGGAGCCTGAATGATGCTAATCAGTACCGCAGGTGCTCCAGGTCTGCGGCGGCAGAGGGCTGTTAATTGCTGCCTGTGGGCCAGTGAAACGTTTCCAGTGAGCGGGGGGCCCTCCCGGCACCCGCTGCACTGAGGCACGGGGAGCCAGCCAGCGCGAGGGTGGCGATGCTCATGCCGGCTCCCCAGCAGGACGTGACAGTCATCCCTGCCGCGGGGGAGCCAGGGAAGGTGCCAGCATGTCTGATGGCTTGTTTGCTGAGCGAGGGGTGGGCAGCAGGCAAGTCTGGGGAAGAAAACCTCAGCCCAGTGCAGGGGTGACCCCTTCCTCCTGGCCCCACGAGCTGGATGCCACTTCGGTCTGAGATATAACCGCTCCGTAGGCTCCTAATCCTGCAGGGGATTTCTCAACAGGTGGTTCAGATTAGCTCCTCATTAAAGAGCCGCCTGAGCAGCACCCTCATTAGGGCAGCGCTGCGGAAACTGGAGCAGGGAAGGTTTGGAGGGCGAGGGGCCGGGGCGTGTGGCTGGAGGGGGCCGGGGCGGCCGGGGCACCCGCGCCTCCTGGCCTTCTGCCCCTGAAGCCTGATACCCACTGTCTGGAGAGCAAAGCAAAAGGCAGAAGTTTGGCCCTTTCGGGGTCCCAGGGGGGAACGGCAGTGATGCTGTGTCCTGGAGTGCTCTCTGGCGGAGGGAAGGAGGCGGTGATGCTGTGGTCGCAGATGAGAGGGGTGGTTTTTATCCTCCAAGTGGGGAGGAAGCTGGAGAAGTGTCCCTTTGCCACCTCTTCATTCAGGAAGGAAGTTTAACTTGCGTTGGGTTTTTGCTTTTATCATTCCAATAGGCATCTGCTTCCATCACATCTAATAGGAGTTTACTTGTTTGTGTTTGCTTATTTTTTTTAACCCTGAGTTGGGCACCCTCATCCCCAGTGGGCTTAAGTGGGACACCAGGCAGTAGGTCCCTCTGAAAATCTGGATATTTCTGTGTCTGAAGTGTCTCAAAGAGCCCGTGCCAGCATTGCTGCTGCCCTGCAAGCGCTGCAGGGAGCAAGTGCAGTTGTCGCGGGCATCTTCTGCAGCCCTTGGTGCTCTCTACACTGCGCTTGTGGTTTCTGCTTTTCCCTTTTCTTCTCTTCCTAGATCTGCTAGGATGACATCCTCTCCTTTGCTTCAGATTGTCCCGTTGCTTTGTTGATGCCGTATTTGCGGTGGGTTGATGTGGAACATGCTATAGATTCTGTGTCACGCCGTTACAGTATAGGGTGCTGAATGCACCCTGCAGGCTTGGAGAGGCCCTGGTGTGAGCACTGTGGCTTGGATGTTGTGTTCACATTTCCGTAGGACACAAATGGTGGAAGCTGTATGAATCCAGGGAAGGGGAAGGTCTGACCTGTGCACCAACAGTTGAAGAAATCAGTGTGGCACACCAGGCTGGCTTAGTTCTACTGGCTGGAGAATCTAGAGGCTGATGGTCACATCCTGAATAAAATATCTTGGTGTACCAACTTCTGGTGGCTGGTTCCTGCTCACCTCTTTCTCTTCCGAATTGCTGCAGAACCTGATGGTTTTTGGTTCCTCTTGCAATTTAAAGATTGATCAAGAAAGTTAGAAAGTTAGGGGAAAACTAGTTGATGATGATCAGGATCAGACCTGAAAGGAAGATGTTTGCAGTGCATGAGTAGAAAATAGGATGGTAGAGTGGTTGAGAAAGGGATATGAAAAGACTCAAAAGTGGAAACGTAGAACCCGGTTCTGTAGGTTCTTGACCTCTTGTGCTTGGCATAGCAGTTTCAGTCCTGGGCATCCTGGTGTTTGGATGTTGATCAGTTGGAGGAAAGGTCTGAGAGAGATAACTGGAATGATTAGGATGCTGGAGGGATTGCTTTATAAGGAAACATTTAACCTAATTACAGAAACATGGGAGTTTTCTGCTTGCCCAGAAGAGCGTAACTAGGAATAATTGGATGGAATGAGGGGATGAGAAATTAACTTTAGACTGAATGTGAGGAGAAGCTGGCTAACCTAAAGGCATGTGGACTCACAGAATGGTTTCCTTAGGAAGGTGGTAGAAGAGTGAAGTACTAATATTTGGCAAAGATCTGAAAAGGAAAAGAAGATGGGCAAAGTTCACTTGTGGTGAGATCGTGCTGTGGGTTTCGCCTAAAAACATCAGCACAGAATAGGTGTTTTTGCTGTCCAGTCTGCCCCTAGATGAAAGATATGGTCCTAATGTCATCAAGAGTCCCGTCACCCTCTCTTGGACACTTCTCTGTGGCTGTTGGTGGTTGAAGCATAATTCTCTTAATATCCTGTTGCTGCTGGAGACGGGGAGATAATACACGATCCTCGTCCATAGAGAGCAGCAGGGGGAGATTGTAGGGCAGTGCTGTGTAGGGGAAGGGGAGGCAGAGGGGGAATGAATGTGCAGTGAAACCAGACAACACTTCTAGACGTTTATCAAAACGCCCCGAGGCTCCACTTCTAGGCAGTGAAACAAGGACAAAATAGTAATCATGGTGCCAGATTTTTTTTCTGGGGACTAATAATGGGCCTGGAAAAGTTGATGGTCTGAGAAGCAGCCAAGGGACCCCAGCTGATTGCTAATCCTCAGGAAATGCCTTCTGCCTAAGTGGTGGTTGCTGGTTGTTCCCTGAAAATGAAGGTGGAGAAAACTGTATGCACATTTTTCTTTTCCGGTTGATATTCCCTGCTGATAAGGCACACACATCTTGGTCTTCCAGAAGTCAAAGAGGTGGGAGTGGCTGGTGGATGACTGATTCATTTGTCTTATAATTAAATTAAGCTAATAAAGGTAATTCCACATTGCCATATACATACTTCGCACTTTATTGGAGAAATAGGAGCAGGCGATCCCTGGTCTGGGAAGCCTGCAGTCTAAGTGGGATCAAACACAGCAGCCTGCTGGCAGCGGGGAGGTGAGGAAGTGGGGCAATAAAGAGCCAGGCGTCCTTGAATGAGAAAACTGGCTGGGGGACCCAGCAGGAAAACTGTCCAAACAAACAAGCGAGAGCTAGTTCAGGGGAGATTAGCTCACAGAAATATGGCAGGCCTTATTTTGAGCAGGAAAGGAAAACACTCCAAACGATACCTTGATGCAAGGCTGTACCAGTCTCTTTTCCTTTCCTAAGTACTCTGTGTTTTATAGCAGAGCCAGGTTCGGCAGAGTAGTCCTTTCTGCTCACACTTGCAACTCAGAGCTCTGCTAGCTGGAAGGGGTAGAGGTGTTGTGTGGGGGCATCAACAGCCCGAATCCTTTGCCTGGAAGGGAAATACATGTGGTGCATCCCTGGCAGAGTGGCAGCTTGTCTAACCCATCACTTCTCCTTCCTTTGTCCCTGTGTCAGTAGGATTTCATTGCTTGACAAATAACTTTCCTTTACATGTTGCTTTTCATCCAAGAATTCATATGTACAAATCCTTTTTTTTCCTTTCCCCCCCCCCCCAGCCATTCTTTGTAGGTATGCTTTAATGCTTGCTCAGAGTAAACCTGCCTCTGCTCAGACTTCAATAAGCCAATGCATTACAGTTTTTGGTGCACCGTTTTGTCACAGGTAAACCCGAACATGCTGAGTTCGATGGAGAAGCAGAGGCGCAGAGAGGAAGAGGAGGAGCGCCAAATCCTTATAGCAGTGCAGAAGAGGGAGCAAGAACAGCTGCTAAAGGAGGAGAGGAAGAGAGAGATGGAGGAGAAGGTCAAAGCAGTGGAAGGTACGTGTGGCCAGGGTGAAGCTGGGGTGGAAACTTTCAAAGCCAAGATTGAGATCTTGAATTAAGATCTGCCATTTGCATTCCTCCCCTGCCAGACCTGCTAACAGGAATATCTTTTCTTACACTTAACACCTCGGTGTTGGTGGCAGTTCTCTAGTACACCCTTCAACTGTGTCATCTTCCTCAAATCATAACTATTTTCTCCCTTGCCCCAGCTGTACTTTTCTTTCATGCTATTCATGTTGTTCCTCAGTTCTCTTCTGTCTCCCCACTTGCCTCCTCATGGATTTCCCTGTGTGCAGGATTAGCTGGCTTTGCTCTTGCTGAATAGCATTTGGTCCTTTTGGCCCAATGCATGATGAAAGAAGGATTCCCTTTGAGGAAAAAGGGAAGGGGACAACATGGGAGTAGCAAGAGTAGTATTTTTATATTGCTACTGGCCTTATCAACTGGAGAACTAAAGATGAGGGGACCAGGCTAAATAGAGCACCAGAGGTGGCAATGCAGGTGTTGGTCTTGTTTTTTCATGGTTTTGAATTAAATGCTGATTGAAGCTGTTCTGCAAGAAACAGCTGTGTTGTGTTTAATACGTCAGATCGAGGCACAGATAGCAGGCGTTCAGCCAGTACATGTAGGCACTGGTGTCTAAGAGCAGGCTCGTTTCTGACCACCTTCTCTCTGTCCGCCTCCCTTACAGGGATTCCTTTGTCTGCGCTTTTGCCACAGTGGCTGGCTGGGCTGTTGCAGTTCTAGGGAAAGGCTGAACATCTTCAGAAAACTGTGGTGGTAATGTGTGGCAGTATCAGTATCACGAATCCTTAAGTGGATAAAGAATCAGAAAAGGAAAAAAGATTAAGTTCATGCAAACCTTGTAAACTTTCCAAGATGAAACAGTCTGGTACCAGATGTTTGGTAGCAGACCAGATGTTATCTAAGAATAGTTTCTTTTACCTGCTTACCTTTCTAACCTTTAGAAAATCCAATTACTTGCTTGGCCTTCATATATTCCTGGTTGCCAGTCCTAGCTAATCCGGTGCTTTAAACTGAGAATCATCCAGCTTCCATATCTGCCACAGATATCTGTTTCACCTTGACAAATTGCATATTCTCTGTGCTTTAATTCTCCATCTGTATAGACAAAATTAATCTTGAAGTTCCAGAAGATCTGCAAAGATAAATGTACCTGTAAAAAGGTCTTATTTTGGTATAAGCCATGTCCTTTCCTGGGTAAATGCAATCACTACATCATCTGATGCAAAGGCACCAGAGCCACTCAAAGAAACTGGCACGGGATTGGGCAGTAAACTGTTTTAAGCCAATTTAGCATACATTGATGCTTTTCTTGGCAGAGATGCTTTTATTTTGGTTTGTGCAGTTTCTTTCAGTTTAGTTTATACTTGTCCGTAGTCAGTTTAGGCTAAGTCAGGAGAAGTCTCCTTTTAAGCTGGTGCAAAACCTGTTTGGAAAGGTTATTTAAATGGCTGACTTGTTCAGTTAGATCACTGCAGTATTTTTCATCCCTAGAAACGGCAGCTATCCAGGTAAAACTTTGGCTTCTTAACCATCTTCCCTTATTGCCAAGCACACCCTCCATTAGCATTTACTTTCATGACAGTTCTTATGATGGACAGAAAGTGATTTGAAAATGAAGTCATTTGTTTTGCTTGGTTCAAACTTGTTAAAACTGGACATCCGTCGACAGAGATTTTAGGGTAACAAAGATTTTCGTGTATTTTGCAGTCTCTTTGGGATTTAACATTAATTTTGTAAGGTCTTCTGTAGAAGGGTGATGTGAAACACAGGGTGAAGTATCTGCTCTCTGATGAACTTCATCAGTGCTTCACCTGCTTCTCGGTTTTGGTCTGTATGCCTGTTTTTAGATCACGTTCCTGTTTCCAGTCTGGGATTTCACTTCCCCCACTCCAACACACGCCCCAGGTAGCAAGCCTCCTGCTGGGCCCATCTGTACTTTCCTGAATTTATGAGTTAAAGCAGCTTTCTAGATTTCTACCACAACAGCAGGTTAGAGTTTCCCAGTTCTCTTCCCAGATGCTGCTCCAACATTCTCTCTCGCACATATGACTTTCTAGCTGTCTGAGGTACTTTTTAGGGCATTGGTTAGATTTTGAAAGTTGCTGGGTAGGACTCAACACAGGCCAACAGCATGACAATGAGCTCTGCCAGTGAGCTTTAACATGCTATATTAATCACTTGCTGTGGTAGAGGGACCTGCCATTAATCCTGACTGAGCTCCAGTCTGGTACCAGGGTAGCGCTCCCTGATTCCTGTCAGTTTACCAGGTCAGATCCCTGGCAGGCCTTGATAGATTTCTAAAATCTACATCACCTTACCTCTTGGCTGCTGTTGCCATGAGATTTTCCTTTTGCTGCCCTAATCATTGCCTCACGTTTTCCTCAGCTTACTCACTTAGGCATCCATTACAATGTCATCTAAGTGATGCTAATTTTACGAAAGAAGCATGAAGTACTGAACTGTGCTTGGACAGACTCAGATAATCTCTGTTAACTGCAGTTTGATGTTGGACTTCTTATCGTTAAATGTTATAATAGATGCTGTTAGTAGATTCTGTAGGACATCTTAGATGCAAGTCCTGTCCTCCCAACTTCAGTGCTACCCAGAGTCTTCTAACGGGAAATTTGGGCTTTCTTTTACTAGTCTTTGACATACCTGGCCATGGAACTCCCTGGAAATACCCACCTTGTAGCTATTCCTAGTTTTCTTGTGCCTTTAACCCCCATCCCAAGTTTGGTTTTGACTGACAGGGTAAGACAGTAAATTAATACTCTTCCACCAGAGCTGGTGCTTCTTGAGTCTTTGGCATTTTCCAAAGATTGAGCCTCTGCTAGAGGGTATTAGCCAAGTCTCCCCCATCTTTCTTTCACTCTGGGTGTTCCCCAATGTGGCCTGTTTTCTGGGGTCTTACTCCTATGACATCTCTCCTTGAACATTACTTTCACAGAATTCTGCTCTTACAGAAAGTTGGTACAACTGCAGGTGTTTAGCAAGTCAAATGAATTCAGATTTCCTATAAGAAAAAGGAAATGAGGTTCATAAGAGCCCATAAAGTTTCTATTATGAAGCAATCTGTTAGCCAGCTGTCTGGTTGCAAACCACAGGTTATATTACCAGCGTTGCTTCTTCCTGTCTCTCACCTCTTAAACCAAAGCTGTCCCAGTGGCCTTCCTGTGTGGCAGTTTGCTTGCTCTGGCTGCTGGCCGTGAAGGCCTACCTGAGCAATCTTCCCAAAGCTAGCCATGGTGGTGGAGGATATTAATGACCCCAGTCACTCATTGCCACCCAGCTGGTAGAACTTCACCCTTCTCTCAGCACTGCTCTTCATCCATGTCAGTGCAAAACCAGCTGCCTTGAGTTCACCTGGCTGAGGTGAAGCATCTGAAGGATGGTAACTTAACAAGCCAGCTCTTTCCATAGTGCTGATCTATGCCTAGGTCTGTGCGTTGTACTTCTCTCTTTGTACCACACCATGGTCAGGAATTTGTCTGGAAGCTTCCTAGGGGAGCATCTGTATCAGAATAATGCTTCAAAATCAGTGATTGTAAAGTCAAGGGAAAATGAAGAGGTGTGTTGATGGTGCGCTGTAGTCTCACCTCCTCTGCTCCTGTGCTGTTGCTGCTTTTGCTGAAAGAACAAGAATGTTTCACTGGAGTTCTTGAAAGCTGCAGGAGCTGCCTTCGTTTTCCCTGCAAGATGTTGTTGACAAGGAGTGCTGAATGGTTTTTCACCTCTCCCCCCTTCCCCACTGCAGAACGGGCCAGGAGGAGGAAGCTTCGTGAAGAGCGGGCCTGGCTGCTGGCGCAGGGCAAGGAGCTCCCCCCTGAGCTTTCCCACTTGGATCCCAGTTCCCCTACCAGGGAAGAGCGAAGGACCAAGGATCTGTGAGTATGCAGCTGGGCATGCAGCACGTGAGTGCATTGAAGTAGTGAGTACGAGAAGGAGAGCAGTGTGATCATTCACAGGAATGAGGAGGGAGAAGTGAGGTTGGAGAACAGCGAGGAGTAAGCTGAGAAACATCTGGATTTAGTCCACATTAGAGGAGTGTTTGTGATGAGGCCTATTTGTCAGCATTATGGCACTGTGCGTGGGGTGGAAGGGAAGATGAAGTACGAGAGCATTTCTTACGTGTCCTCAGTCTGCATATTCACTGTTGCACTTCCCATTACAGCTTTGAACTGGACGATGAGTTCACAGCCATGTACAAAGGTTAGTCCTGCCCGAGCTTTCCCCTTTGCATGACTTGCTCAAAGTCAAATACTCCCCTGGGCGTGTGTGTGTGACCATTCACCTTTCTTTTGCTACTGCCAGTTCTAGATGTGGTAAAGGCTCACAAGGACTCTTGGCCCTTCTTGGAGCCTGTTGACGAATCGTATGCTCCCAACTACTACCAGATCATTAAGGTATGGAAAGTGGTCCAGCCATCTTGACTGATGCACTTTGTTGACCGGGATGCAGTTTTTTGAAGTGTTTTGAAGTTTTGTGGGCTGTGTTACCCTTGCAGTCAAACTGCATGACTCCAGTAGTCCATTCTAGCCTTACAAGTCAAGGAAACCAAAGACGAGAGGCTGCCTCTCAGGAGAGCAGCCTCAGCTCCCCATCCCCTCTCTGTGAGGAAGCTAGCTATGCAACTTTGTAAGCCCCACTACACTTGCTGTAACTGAAGGTAGGTTTTGTTGCATTTCAGGCCCCCATGGACATCTCTAGCATGGAGAAGAAGTTGAATGGAGGTCAGTACTGCACCAAGGAAGAATTTGTGGGCGATATGAAGACCATGTTCAGGAACTGTCTTAAGTACAACGGTGAAGGCAGTGGTAAGAGCAGTAAGATGCTAAGTTTGTCTATTTGCAGTGCTCAGTCAAAGCAAGCAGCGATCTCTTCCTACTCACCAGTACTTGATTTGTGCTTATTCTCTTTCTGGGTATTTTTGGGAGGCCGGACAAAAGAGTAGGAGCTCCTGAGTAATAAGGCCTGGGGTTTTAGCAAGGTTTTTAGCACAATTTGGTCATGCTGAATTGGGGCATGGCATACTAAGGGACTCCCATGTTGGTAGATGGTGAAGGCAGAACATGCAAAGAGAAGAAAGTCTGTTTCTTTCTGAGCTCATTCCTTCGTGTGTTTGTGTGCCGCTTTCTCTCATAACATCTAACACAGACTTCGAAAAGCATTGGAGTCTGGTTAGCTCCCAGCATTTGTTAGTACCACAGAGAAGTGAGGAATGAACCAGGCTTGTAGTCCTTTGGATGGAAAATGTAGATTTTAGGTTCCTTGGCTATTGAATGAACAACATAAATCTGCAAATGGGAAACCCTGGATTTAATTGCCATGCCAATTAAAATTCTACATGTTGCTTAGGTAAGAAATCAGTTCCCATATGGTGGGTCATCACTGCAGACTGTGTCTCACCAGCACCACCTTGAAAGGGAAAATAGAGCTACCCAGCTTGTCACTATGGGCCCCAAGTAAAAGCATTCCTGCACTGCCACTGGGAGAGCTCTGTTTCCCGAGGAACTTCAGGGTTAGTTTAGTGGAAACAACTGGAAAGTCATTTGCTTCAAGCCCTTGTCATTAACACCTCTCACATGTCTTTTCCTTCCTATCCACTCCAATGAAAAGTAGGAGCCCCTCTGAGCAGAACTGTCCTGTGGAAATGACGCAATGGGGACACTGGTGTTGGCAATAGCTTTTGTGTCAGGGTCAGCAAGTGCTTTAGAAACTGTACATGGATAAATATGTTTGCTGATTTTCCTGTCTTGTAGCATACAGCAGAGATTTGAACAAGTCCAAGAAAAGCCTCTGAATGTAATCAAATAGCATTGCTGGAAGTTCACGTTTCTTCTCTCAGCACTCTGCTGGCTAACTGTGCAGGTCACACATCTCTGCGAGCAGAGGTGGTGCTTCTCGTAATGTAATTCTTGGCACTATGCTGGAACACTGAGTTAATGCTGACTCTGCAGGCCTTGCCGTTAATGGTACTTTGTCATGCCTATGTGCCTGTCCTCTGGTGGGGTTACTGAACAAATCTGATGCTGCATTGCTTATCAAGTTTAAGAACATAAACCTAAGTCGACTAGTTAGAAACAAAAGTCTTCCTCAAAGAAACTTTGTGGAGGGGAGATGATTTATCTGATGGAGAAAGTCTGATGTTGCTTAATTGTTTCTCTCTATAAGGCTCTGTCCCTGAGGTTGTTGGGTTTTTTTGACTGCAGAATATACCAAGATGGCTTACAACTTAGAGAGGTGTTTCCACCGAGCAATGATGAAGCACTTCCCTGGGGAAGATGGAGACACAGATGAGGAGTTTTGGATCAGAGAAGACGGGAGACGGGAGAAGAGGAGCCGGCGGACTGGTCGCTCCAGCACAGGCAGTGTTTGGACTCGGTCGCGAGACCCAGATGGACCAGGCAAGAGGCAGCAACGCCTGGAAAATGGAGGAAAACCTCCACCATATCGAGCTACTTCCAGGGCTCCTGCTTCTTCCTCCTCTTCCTCTTCCTCCTCCTTCTCCTCATCCTCTGCAGAGGATCCAAGTGGCAACCCAATGCAGCCTTCTCGAGAAGTGGGCCCTTCCAATGGGCGAGGTTTCCCTCGCTCTCTGCAGTACGGCGGCATGCCCAGCCCTGTGCCACATCCCGGCCAGATGGTAAGGAGCAGTTTCTGCTGTTCTGCACCCATCAGGCCTGTGGAGGGAGGGAGGTGAAGGGGAATGACGCTCTCTACTGTGAAATCCCTACTGCGTGGCAAGAACCTTTTCCCAGAGATTAAGGGTCAGGGCTATGGTTTCTACAACTGAAACTTTTCAGCCCTTAGATTTAAAATGGTAGTTTCAGTCTTTGCCACGCTAGCTGGGAACAGTCTCCTAACGTTTCCCATGGCCGGCATGTCCCCGTGTGGGCTTGCGCCAGCCCTGGCTCCCCCAGTTCTCCTCTCTCCTTGGAGAGTTACCCCGTTGCGCATGGAAAGCAGTCACATCTCCTCTCTCAACCTCCAGTTTATGATGCTGAACAAGCCGGTCTTCTTTTGTCTCAATTGTTTACAGATGCCTGGTAACTTTGTGCCATCTGTGTACTACTGCATTTCGTGCCTTAATTATTTATAAAAGGAGTAAACGAAATCAAACACAAGGCCACCCTGGACTGCAGCAGTGACCTCCCTTTAGCCCAGCATTTCTTTTCTGAATGCCACCTGTTCTGCCTCCCCTCTGGGCTGTTCCTCACCCATCCTTCACTGCCTTTTCCATTTTAACCAATGATGTCTTGTGGTGTGGTGTATCAGCTGCTCCTCTGAGATCCAGGCTACCCCTCGCCCTTTTAGCTAGAGATCAAACAAAATCTTTAGAGTGATTCTTGTGATGCAGATAGTGGGAGGCAGTAGGAGAGCTGGAGGCAACTAGTATTTTGAAGGAAATCCAGCACGTTCCCCCGTCGTCCTGCTTGCATACTCTTGTGGTCTGCTCCTCTCCTTGGAGTGAACCACTGCCCCCTCCAGTCTTCTTGCTTGCTCCCAGGTGGTTGGGTGGCAAGTRAGTGCATTGCAACCTTGAGAGCAGCGACACGTGGCTGGGGTGTGAGAGAGTGACTTTGGCAGGGGAGCTGTGTCACCTCGTAAGAAAGAGACTACAGGTTTTCCATGGTGTCTCCAAAAAGCCCGTCTGCTCATCTGTGTGGTTCCTCCAACCTTGGCTTCCCCTCACCTGCAGCAGCTCTGCTGCTTTTCTGCACTTCACAAATTGTTTTATTTCTCCCTCCTGCACCCCTCCCCGTCCCCCAGAGACCAGCCGTGCCAGGAACGTTTGGTCCCCTGCGCGGATCGGATCCCACGAAACTGTACGGCTCGCCACGAGTGCCTGAGCCCCATCCCGGAGACCCGGTCCAGCAGCACCAGCACTTTGCCATGCAGGTAAGAAATGCTGCAGCCAGGGGATCCAGCACCCTGGGACCCACAGGTCTCCTCCACTCCTCGGTGCGACGGCTCTCACTGAGACCCACCCCATCTCTCTCTCTCCCTCCTCCCCAGCCGGCCGTGGGACTGAGTGAGCACCGCGGGCACAGGCTGGCCGCCCCGGAGAAGCAGGCGTGCGCAGGACCAACCCATGTCACCGGCCTCGGCCCCCGGCCGGGTGCCCTGCAGCTGGGGCGTGTGAGCGGCCCCCCGCCTGACGCCATCTACCCACCAGCCCAGTTCCAGCAGGGCTTCCTCCCCCCGCGGCACAACGGGCCCCCTGTGAGGCCACCGGAGGGCTCAGATGTCCCCCCAGGGCACATGTACCGGCCCTACAAGTACCTGAACCGCGCACACCCGGCCCTGTGGAACGGCAGCCACGGCCCAACCAGCCAGGGTGCCGTGGGGCCGGAGGAGAAGGCGCCCATGGGGCCAGGACCCTCGCTCCAGCCCCGCGCCCTGGGTCATATGATGGACCCCCGGGCCATGAGGCCACCGCTGCCTCCCAGCCAGTGGACAGAGCAATCAAATTTCCTACCTCACGGGGTGCCTCCCTCAGGGTATATTAGACCGCCTGGGAAAGCCGCCAGCCAGAGGATGCCRCAGCCGCCGGCCGCTCTGTTCGGGGGACCACCCCAGGTTCAAAGAGGGTGCCAGGGTGGGGACTCCATGATGGACAGCCCAGAGATGATCGCCATGCAGCAGCTGTCCTCCCGCGTGTGCCCGCCGGGTGTGCCTTACCACCCTCGCCAGCCACCCCCGCCGCACCTCCCCGGACCCTTTCCCCAGCTGGCTCACGCCGCCTCTGCCTCCAGTGTGCAGCCTCCGAAACCCATCGTGGGGAACGGGAGCTCGCAAGATCCCACTGGTCAGACCATGGAGCCGGAGAGCAACCAAGGTAACACCTCAAGCGCCTGCCTGCCAAGGCGGCAGCCCCTGCCTGTAGCGTTTGACCTTCCCTGCCTGACCCTTTGCTCGCTGCCAGATATCCCTCCTGACTGCTGCACAGCATCACCATTTCCCGTGCTGGGGCAGACCCTCTGCCCACTGGTGTGTGCTTCCAAGGAGGATGAGGGAGCACCACCAGGCCAGCTTTATTGCTCTTGGGCTCCAACCTTGTAGGGTCCCAAACTTAACTGTCTTGCAGATGCACAAAACCTGTGTCTGCAAATGTGGTTTTATTTGGATTTGCACCACTAGAGAAGCGAAAAATATGCCCTGACTTYCAGGCTTACTGGAGTCAATTTTAAACAGTGGCTGAGGCTCAGCAACAAAAGCAGGGTTTTTTCTAGAAAAGAATTAAAATCTTGATTAAATAGTTGTGGGACACACATTTTTTACGCATGTCTTTTTTAATGTAAATTGGAATATATTTTCTGCTCCAGCCATTGCTTAGATTTTTCTAAGATTGTTTTGTTTCACTGTAGCCTGCCAGAGGTCCCCTCTGTCCCAGCTATACCTGCAAGCTATCAGCTTGCCATGGGGTGCAAATGCAAAGCATAGGCTGTGATGCTTCTAGAGCTCACTTGGAGTTAATATAAAAATTGGATCTGCAGAGAGTTAGGTAAGGAAAGAAGACGTTATGTGAATAAATGGTTTAAATACGCTCCTTTGAGTGTATGTCCGTACAGCTTCTCTGAAATGCATATGTGCCATGTGAGTTTAATATCTCAAAGTCTTCACGCAACAGGACTGCCTGAAAGCCCCTGAGCAGCCGTGTCAGTTCAGGTGGGATGGTAGCGTGTCATGTGTGCCATCGCAAGTTTCTTTCTAGTTGAATTTCATTCATTCTAGCTGGTAAACTAGAGATCAAAAAAACCCCTTAAAAATAAAACAAACCTAAAGTAGAGATCAAAAAACCCGAGAGATCAAAAAAAATTTTTTTTTTTTTCATTAATTCTAGCTGGTAAACTAGAGATCAAAACCCTTGCATCTTTTATCGATCCCTTGTGTGCTTTGCGCTAAGAGGAAACTCTTTCCTTGTGTGGCATTGCTTAAAAGTCATCATCACTTAACTGTGCTGGATATAGAACAGAGACTGGGGGAGGACGTTGAGTGATTGCAGGGCAGAGTAGCCACATCTCCAAATCACAGTTGGTTAAAATATGGCTGCGATTGGCTCCGCAGTATCTCGGTGTGTGGTAACGCTTCTGCCCAAGCTGTGGGCAAGTGGGGTTTGTGGACCAGAAGGGGCAACGCAGCATGAAATCAAGCTGCCGTTACCCCAGCTTCTTAGCTTGCTGTCATGTGGATCCTGCTGTATTTCCCAACTCTGCCTCTCCGTTAGACAGCCTCTGCACATCCGCATGTCAGACCAAGCCCACGTGTGCAATGTTACTCTGGTGGAGGTGCAACTTATCAGTGGCTTGCAAACTACAGCGGGCCTGTATCTTAAGGGTTCAGTCCATGTATGCCATCTTTCCAAGAGAGGTGCAATGTCATGAGGAGTTTTAAAAGAGGTCTTTTGAAAGAAGGAGCTACTAAAGATTGTCTAACTTTGCAAAAATGCACTTCAGAATTGCTAGAGGTCTCTGAAGGAAAGACGGTGTGATGGGTATGGGAGGGAGGCTGCAGCCCCACAGAAGAGCAGTTGTCCTGGTGCCATGCTCTGACAGTCCCGTAGAGAGGTTTGAGTAGAGGGCAGGACATTGTAGGCTTYGGAGTACTTACAATGGAAGCACCTTCATGGCTTTAGAAAGTCACTCCTTTTTCTCTTCCATTTGCACAAAAGTGGGATGCTTTCTCCATCCAGATGTTAGGGACTTGTCGGGCAGAGCTGCCCAGCAACTTCGGGTCAGCAGCAAAAGAGGATGCTGAGAGGCTACTTTGCTAGACCTGGTTAAGCTGGCAGGAATTACTCTTTGAGACGTGCGCTTTGGGTGAGCGTGTGTGCGTAAGTCAGGCAGGGAGGGCCAATTTCCGAAGTTAGACCTACGCGTGACTTTTTTCCCCCTCTCTTTCCAGTGGAGCCGCCGGCAGGCGTGGAAGAGAAGGCTCAGTGCATCGGCATTCCCGACGGGGCCTACGCCAAAATCCTACCTCATCCCAAGCCCCCGCTGCCCATGGAGTGCACCAGGCGCGCCTTGCCCCCGGACGGGGAGGGGGATGGCTCCGGCGTGAAGGGTGACCTGAAGGCAGGGCAGGGCAAGGGCGCATGGCCAGCGGAGACCAGCTACGCCGGCGGCCCGGGCTGCGTGAGGGACCTGGTGCCCACCTCCGAGAGAGGGGGTCCCCTGCCTGAGAATGGGGCAGCAGGCGAGGGGCCGGCRGCCAGCGCCGAGGGGAAGGGGCTAGCTGCCAACCTGCTGGAGAAGCCCCTCTGTGGCGGGGGGAAGGCTCTGCCCGAAGCGGCCGTGCCTTGCGTGGGGCAGGGCACCGGCCTCTCCGGCATGGATACCAGCTCCATGGGGGCCACCCCCAACCAGTTCCACCCTCTCTACATGCCCGGTCTGGAATATCCGAATTCGGCCGGGCGGTACCACATCAACCCGGGCCTGCAGGGGTTCGGCCCCATGATGGGGGGGAAGCCGCCTCCTCCTGCCTCTCACCCCCAGCATTTTCCCCCACGGGGCTTCCAGCCGAGCAGCGCCCACCCCGGCGTCTTCCCCCGGTATCGGCCCCCCCAGGGCATGCCCTACCCCTACCAGCCGCAGCCTCAGCCTTCCTACCACCACTACCAGCGACCGCCCTACTACGCCTGTCCGCAGGGTTACTCGGACTGGCAGAGGCCCCTCCACCCCCAGGCCAGCCCCAGCGGGCACCCCACCGCCCACCCACCCCTGGCCAGACCCACTTTCCCGGACCGGGGGTCCACCAGCAGCTTGCAGGGCTGCGAGGCACTGAGCGCCGCCCTGGCCTCTCCCAACCGCATGGACATAGCGAGTGCCAAAGAGGTTTCTCCAAGCGACGGGCAGGACCTGGGGCCTGAAGACGAGAAGTCCGAGGAGTCCCAGGAAAGACCGGAGAGTCCCAAAGAGTTTCTTGATTTGGACAACCACAACGCGGCCACGAAGAGGCAAAGCTCGGTGGCAGCGGGGGAGTTCCTCTACGGAGCTCCCCCACCGCACCTGGGTTCAGGGATGGGATTTGGCCCGTCGGCTTTCCCTCCCCACGGGGTGATGCTACAGACTGGCTCTCCTTATGCATCCCGGCATCCTGCCAGTCATTTCCAGCCCAGGACGTATGGATCACCCATGAATGCTCACCTGTCTCACCATCCGGCCTCCGGCCAGGCCAACGGCCTCTCTCAGGAGGGACCCCTGTACCGCTGCCGGGAGGAGAACGTAGGTCACTTTCAGGCCTTGCTGATGGAGCAGAGAGGCAGTGGAGGTGGCATGGGGGGGCCACCCCAGGACTTGTATAGACCCTCGGGGTAAGATCATGTTTTCTGCGAGAAGGCGAGGCGGGAGGGGGGTGATGCCTGGGTGACAATAAGTGTTGGATATCCTTGAAAGGACATGGGTTGAAGTCAGAGGAGATGGCAAGTGCTGTTGAGAGGCTAACAGATGACTCTCAGACCCTTGGAGTAAAAGGTCTCTTAGACCTTTCTGTCAGCTGGAGATAGTCTTGTTGCAGCTCTTTAAAAATAAGTAGCAATAGCCATCGTGGAGACCTGTTAGCCTGTCCCATCTATCTCATCCCCACAGCGGTGCTTTGTTTTATCTGACAGTGATTTTTTAATGTGTCGTCCAGGGTTGTGCATCTCTTAATCAAATGAGCTCTTACCATTTTCTTTGCCAGAATTTTATTGCATCTTTCTCATAGCGGGGCAGAGTAGTTAACTAAAGTTATGAACTTGTTATGAACTCCTTTACTTTAATGTTTCCCCCCTTTTCCCCTCCTCTTGCCTTGCCCTTCCTCTCTGTCTCAAATTTCCCTCACAGAAAATTACTTCTCACTGAGATTGTGCGCATCACATTTTATTCCCGAGTGGAAAATTCTGCTACTCCGAAAATTCCCTGTTCAGATTTTATAAACGTGCTTCAACTGCTACTGTTTTGTCATAGTCCCAGCATGACAATCCTTCTTCAAATATTCAGGCGGCTTGGCTTACAACTAAGCCATTGCGGGGGTGGCGTGTATTAAAGGTTGTGTTTTGGGGGGAAGCCAGAAAGAAGAATACACGAGATGCATGCTTGTATGCGAATGTTGTATGTATGCATTCAACCAAGTAGATGGGATTTGCTCTTGATGTTCATGTGCTAAAACTCTCTCCATTCAACCTGGCTCCAGAATGCAAATGCATCAGGCTCAAGTTCCCTTCCCGAAGATGCCTACAGCAACCATGTCCCGGGAAGATCTGACGCCACAAAAACCATCAGCGTTGCCTCTGGATCAAGTAAGGGCCGCTAGAGAGAGCAGAGTTGAAATGCGAGTCTTTCTCTTCCCACCAGTTAAAGGAGTGAAGTGTTGGATGAGAGTGGGAAGCACTGGAGGAAGCTGGGAAGTGAACTGCTGCTCTGCAGAGGAGTTGGGGATGTCTCTGTAGTCTTAGCTGACTGTAAAAAGTAACCTGGGTGGACAGATAGTGCTAGCTTTGAACTGGTGGCATGCAATCGTGAGGTTGTTCCTTTCCGAAGCTGCCAGTTAAAGCCTCTAACTCTTGTTCTTCTTCTTCCAGAGCTAGTCCGAGGAAGGAAGGACCTCACGAAGACGAAAGCCACACGTGATTTGGACAAGGGGGAGGAGGGGCAGGCCTTCCTCCCACCCTCCCCTCGCCCRAGCAGCATGTAGCTTCCTGGGTCCGTGGAATATGGTGCCGCGACGGCTTTTGTGTTGGAAACCTGGAGCGGTGCTGGGCCCCAGCCAGCCGAGCAGCTGGCTTGCCACCGCAGGGCGAGTGTYGCAAACTAGTGGCTTTCCGTGACCGGAGACTGCGTCTCGTTCAGGGTTTGAGGGATTTTTTGGGTGGGGAGGGCGGGGGTGGGGGCGGAAACTTTCATTGACTGCTAAACTCAGGTATATTTTTCAGGGTGGAAGAGGATGATGATGGAATTTTACTTGTAGTATTAACGTGTGTGTTTTGGAGCTGGATCCAGTTTACAGAATTTAACCTGTTGCCTTTTTAAATAAATTTCTGTTGTTGGTGAATGTATTGTACATAATGGGGGAGGGGGTGGGCCCAGCTTGTAGTGGGCTTAGCACTGGAGGAATCCTTAACTGTTTACAATCATATCACACTGAAATCTTTCAGGATAGGGTGAGGGTTTGAGAGGAGTGGGGAGAGGTGAGGGGAACATGTGGTGGATGACTTGTCCTCCTTCCTGTCCTCTGCAACCAAGACACGACCTGACGGTTGGTTGACTTAATAGCAGGAATTGCTCAGGAGCATAACGTGTCCTCCTCTTTCTCTTGTCGTCTTCCTCCTTCTGTCCACACCCCCACCTCCACCCCTCTGGATCCATGGCCTGAGTGCACTTCCAGCTCCTGTCATCATGGGGGAACAAGGAAACCAGGACCAGGAATTGAAACCAGGACAGGACACTCATGGCATTGTCCCTTCTGCTAGTATAGTACCCTTCTCCCTGCCTTTCTGATAGGAGAAATGTATGCTCCAGAAAACAGAAAATGGCATAACTGGTCATCTTAGACTTCTTTTGGTGAAACCGGTGCAGCTGGGGGTAGAGCAGCACCTATCCAGTAGAACAAATTTTGTGCAAATCTGTACTACCCTGCTGCCTGAGGAGAGGAGCCAAGTCCCCACCTTTCTGTCTCTGACCCTTGGCTATATTCACTTCTTAGCAGCAGCAAAGCAGAAAGTACCCTGGGGTTCCTGACCACTCTTGGTTGCCTGTGGAGGAGGAGCATGAGGCTGCTTTGGGGGAATGGTTGGTTTACTGCAGTGTGAGCTGTTTGTTGGCCTATGGAGTTGGATTTGGCCTTTGCAAGTTGCAGATGAATCAGAAAGCACTGATTCGAAATCAAATGTTGAGGTGGCATGGCTCAGGGGTTGAGGGACAAGAGGGCTGCATGCTTGAGTTGAGTTGGTTTAACTTTGTCATCATTGATGATGTAGCAGCAGGTCCTATGGGGCTAGTGGCAGCTTCCCTTGGAGGCTGTGTGCAGTCTGCAACGGCTTTCTTCACCAGTTGCGGTACTGCACTGGGAAACCCCTGCATGCCAGTGCTTTGTCAGCCACCAGCGTTCAAATGTAGGTTTGGCAAATTAGTTCGGTAGGAATCTCATCTGCATTCATTCACATCTTAAAGCTAACAAGCAAACACAGTTGATCATTCTTGGGGGAGCTGGGGTAAAACAGGGGAGTTGCTATGCTACAAGACTGGGTAGCAAGATCTGCTGGGACCACAGTCCTAGTGGGCAGGCTGCTGGTTGCGCTGGGGGTGACAGCGGTGTGGTTAAAAGGAGTATGTGCCAATGTGTCGGACAAATTGTGCTAGCAAGAGCACAAGTGGCAGCAGAAGTGAGGACAGGGGAGCATGCACTTTAGTCTGTGGTACCAGCTAGGGGAGGGTCTTTGTCTCCAGGTTTCTGGAGAATTTTTCTGGCTGCTTTGTTGTCTTGGATGATGCCATCACCCATATCTTTAGCTGGATTGCACTAGCATGCACAACTGCACCGCCTTTGTCATGCTGTGTAGATCTACCTTGTGCTGGCAAAGCTGTTTGAGCAAATGGCAGGTAGCATCTGACTGAGCCATTACTCCTTCTGTCCTAAGCTTTTGGAAGCACAAAAAGCCTAAAAGATGAGAAATATTCTTTCTTGAAATAGTTAGAACAAGGAAGGACTGCCACGTTAGTGCCCTCTTACCAATGAGTGTCTCTGCTGTGTCGCTACAGTACTTTTGCCTCTGATGAGCTGTGTAGGGCCAAGGCATTTTCCAAGCCTAACAGGAGTTAAACTTCTTCATGCTATTCCCACAAGCGTGTTTATAAATGCAGTTGTTCTTACCCACTGCTGCAGCTAGCTTGTGAACTATAGCTGCTGTCTGCTTAGTCCAGTGAGTTGCCTGGGACAGCTGGCTCCTCCGCAAAGGAAGACTTCGATATAATGTGAATCACTTACAATATCTATCTATAAGTTACCATTATGTTATGAAAGGGAGATTTTTTTTTGGTGGTTTTCTTTTTTTTTTTCATTTGTGTTCATCTGTCAGGGAGTGATTGTCACTGGTGGATTGGTATAAACTGGAATAGATGATCCTGAGGGTTGTTCTTTGACTGAGAAGCAGGTAACTGCTCTCCCCAGCCAAGAACATTATGCTACAGATCGTCCGATTTTGTCCCAGATCTGAGGGTCTGCTGGTGGCTCATCAGCTGGCAGTGGGTTTTCAGAGGTGCCCCAGCTGCTCGGAAATGCAGGTCTGGATCCTTCCCTGAACGGAGGTACTAAAGCAGTAGTAGGTATTTATGAAAAACTGTGCAAGTATAACTGCTCTTCAAGAYAATAAACCTGGGACAAGTGAAAACACGGTTGCTTCTCCTTGTAAAGCAATCTTTAGTTCATTGTAGATATAAAATAATTTGAAATAGCCCATTTAAAAATAGAGGAACTGTAAAATATAACTTGTAGCAAAGTATTCGAAATTCTGGAGAAGTGAATGTAGATTCTGCAAACAACCCCTGCTGTACTTCAGCCTGTGTCTTCTGTATCACAGACAGTTACCTGAATATTTGAAGTGCCTTTCATTCAGCTCATTGTGAACTTTGTGGAACAGGAGGTTTTTAGAAGCTATAAAAAAAACCCCAACCAAGCTGAAGCATTCTTGGCCTTCAGCTGGAACTGGCACTGAAAACATGGTTCTAGTGGTCATGGTATCTGGATGAGTACCAAGCCCAGATCAAAACAGGGGATGAATAAGAAAGGCAAGAATTGCTTGTGGTCTGCCTGGAGAGCGTAGTGGAGTGTTAGACAGTGATAGATACCCTGAGGATCCTATATGGAGTGTGCGACATGAAGATATGATCCCTTACCTGACATAATGGAAATCTGAGAGAAGGGTTTGACTTGCAGATGGTAGACAAAACAGAGTAGTGAAGCTGACTCCTCCTGGGAGGGTTTCTAGGTAAATGGCTTTTGATGTAGTCAGTAATTCTTATTAAAGTGACTAACAAGCTGCTGTTGTGAGGACACATGGTTTATATTAGAGAAGTACTAATATAGCGTAGGGGTAACTACGGCTGGGCTACAGGGATAGGGCTATCCTGGGGACAGGGCACGCTAAGAGAACGAGCTGCTTGTGGAATCTTAGGTCAGAGTTTCCAGACTTTCAAATGCTTTGTTCATAAGTGTTTGGGGTTTTTCTTTTTTCTTTTTATGGTGACATCTAGAGATACCCCCAAAATCAGAGCTCTATCTCACTAGGTACAATCTGAGCAAGTCACAGAAAAGTGGCACCCCTCAGAGGGCACAGGGCTGGGAGCGGATTGCTGGGGTGGAATACCAGTGGAAATGCACAGGGAGAAGCAGAAAATGTGAATTTTATAGTTTACGTTTTCCCAACCCATGGTGCGGAGGGCTGTTTTGTAGATATTGTGAAAGAGACCGGTTTAAGGAGGGATTTAGAAGAGAGTAAAATGGCAGCTCTTTATGTACAGAGTGGTACTTTCTGCCATGGGTTGGCATATAGTGCAGGAGAAATGTAGCTGCATTTTAAAATATCCTGGCTTTTGAGTGCCGTAGTTGTGTCGTTATCTTAAATAATATTTTAACACAATACAGAGAAATTCTGGATTCTGGTTGGAAGCCCTCTTTCTCATCCCCCAGCATTGTTGTAGTACAGTGTATCACCAGTTGGTCCTTCTTCAGCAAGCATCTTGAGCTAGTGACTTTGCAAAGGTTCCTGTAGCTATTACTTTTCCCATACGGAGGATGTGTTTTGCTGTAATTATGGTTTTCATGTTAAACAAGACTGTATAATACATAGAACAAATATGATGTTGACCATGCTTGAGCATGCCAAAAATTTCCAATATTCTCAGAAGAGCTTTGTACGCTACTCAGGCTTTTTAGCGTCTTGCTCTCCCCACCGCCTCACCCTTTGCAAGTAGTGTGTGGTGTTCCCAAGTTCCCGAGATGTTCAATTGCCATTATAAATGCCATTGTATAAACTTCCCCTGAGACTCTGGAAGCTTCAGGCATCTTAAGCACTACAGGCCCTGGCAATTCAACTTAAGTATTTTAAGAAGGCCAGTCACTGAGGCTTCACAGTGATTTTTAGCTGTGTCCAGCAGAAGTTTGCAGTCTATAAATTCCATGGTGTGACCCACCAAACCACTCAGTAGCAATCCAAGGCACCAGCCTGCAATGAGGAGGACAAAAGAGGAAAGTAAATTTGAAGCTTCAAGGCCCAACTGGTTTGATTTGTGACTTTAAAGTACATGGAGACACTTTTCTTGGAAGAGCTTCTGATCCTTTCTTGTCTGCCAAATGCCTTTCCCATGCAGACTTTCCAAAACGAATCTCCTGTGTATATTTTTATAAGTGTGGTTTCTCAGGGTCTTGGAGAGCTATCAGCTTCTTGATGTCTTATCTGAAAGCTAGTCACAGAGGCTGTCTTTCATTCTGCTGACTGAGGCAGTTCTCCTGCAGCTTCTCACCCCTAGGCTTCTCCATTTAAAATGAAAGTGTAATTAGGAAACAACCTTCCTTTTTTTCCTCGACCGATCTCTGTCAGTCTTCCGTGCATCTCTGTGTTCAGCCAGGGCTGTTGCTTTGCTCTCGGTGGCTTTGTTCTGCTTTCCTTTTCTGAGGAGACGGTGTTGCCATGTGCATTGTGGAGTTTTGGAGAAGATGCTGAACCGAGTGATGGGGAAGAGCCATCCCAAGGGGTGGCTTGGAGAAGACAAACAGGGGAATTTGTGATGGTGCGGTTGCCCCTGGTTCCCCTCACTGCAGAGCAACCGTGCAACTGGGTCTGCCCTTAATCAGAGCAACCCCTTAAAAAGTTTTTACTGCGGTGCATTGGTGGTAGAGGAGTTTGCTCTTGCAGAATTCCTGTTTCGCTTTAAGTCCGTTGCTGGTGGTTGAAGAGCAGGTGTGTGAGTGCCGTATCCTTTCGGTAAGGCTGAGATTGAGATAGCAGGCTATGAAAGTAGCGTTGCAGCTGCAGGCCATGTGACAAGCTTTAAGAGCATGTGCTTATTGTAACCAAGAAAGCATCTCAAACGTTGACCTTCCAGCCTTTCCCCATCTGTACCTGTTTAACATACAGATGGGGGTAAAGCACATTCGGGCTTGGCAGGACCCCTGCCGCCCATGCGGAAGGAAAACGCTTTTAACCAGCACATAATGAACTACGCGTTCTGGTTTTCACTCTCCGCTTCCCACCTCCCTCTCCAAAAAAGAGCTGGGGGGGACCCATTTCCAGCTGTCTCCAAATAGGAGCTCCTGGCATGACAAGAGCAAGGCTCGGTCCACTCCTAGGCAAGGAAATTCAGGACAGGATTGTATGTATTTAAAACTAGATAGTAACATCCAAGTGTACCTTCGAAGCGCAGGTGTAGCCAGCTGTGTGATGCCATACCCTTTTTGATTACTTTCCTGCCTCGGCTCACACGCAGTATTTGAGAGACCGTGGAGCATTTTGTAGTTTTAACACTGCTGGCCTTGCATCAACTGGTGGTTTTCCTCCTTAATCTGCAGCAGTGGCCTAGGTTTCTTTTAGCAAAGGTCTTCCTCTTTTTGAAATGTGGATGTCAAAGAGGACAGTGCATCCAGGAGAGAGCAAGAGCTACATCCACCAGTGGAGGAGGGGACGAAGGATTAATGAGGGCTGAGGATTAATTGGGATTCTCACCAACTCTAGCAAGTCCCTCTGTCCTTTGCCCCTTTTATTTGGAAACACTTGGCTCACTAGCAGAAGGGTAATAAGTGGAATATCTTCTAAATAAAAGTGGAACTGACTCTGTGTGGGCAAAATTCCCTTGCTGTGGACAAAGTTAGACCAGGTGGCCATTAGGGACTCCTTTGGCCTTCAAATCAGTAAGAGGCAAGCAGACACCTAGTGCATTCAAACACTGTTGAGTACATCAGAGGAGCGATCTCCCTTTCTGAAGCCAGCCAGGCAGCTAAAGGGGCTCGGGCCTCAACTTTTAGTCTGGAAAGTCCTCTGATCCCCTTTTGTGTCATGCACCAACACTTCCCCTCTCCTTGCTTCCTAGCTTTCAAGTTTCTTTCCCTCTGCTCACTTTGCTGTGGTCGGTTGCTGTCAAGTGCAGAGATGAAAGCTCACTGCCCACGCGAGTAGAAGGGCAGAAGGTTGAACTTGCCAGCCGTCTCCTCTGCACACACGTATAGAAAGCAGGTGGGGAGTATACATTTACTCTCCTCATGAAATTAAGGTGTCCTCAGTGGCTCACTGGCGTTCTCCCACATGCCCCCGGGGTTTGCCATCCTGGCACGGTGATGTCTGTCCCTCTGCCAGCACAAGGATTTGCTCCTGGCCCCTATGCAGGGTTCCCACGCATGATCCTGGTGTGTCTACCTCCAAGGGGGCTTAGGTTAAAAATATATACTGTGTACAACCGTGAAAGCTGCTGCCTCTCTTCCTTGATAGATCAATGAACACCGCTGCCTGATTTTTTTCTGAGCAATAATAACGTGCAGCAGTGCAACTTTAACCTTCCCATATCATTTCAGGGAGCGGATGGCTACGAAACACAGGGTGGCGTCACAGTTTGAGTGGGAAGCAAGGTGCTTTCTGTGGCCCTGCATTTTATCTACACCATCTTCCTGCTTTCCCAGCGACTGTTGGATTGATTTAGGTAGCCAGGGGAGAGCCGGTTGCTTCCTCTGTGTTCGGGAAGGTAGAAAGGGAAGGAAGCAAGTTGGTAAAGTTGAGCCTCATCCATTAAAAGGGGTGGCTGTTGCTACCGCGGAGCGAGGGGTGGGTGCACCGCTGATTTAATGCATCTGGGGGAGGAGAGCAACCCACTGCTGCTTGACTTGGCATTGATGGGGGAGGTAGTGGGAGAGCCTATGCCACTACGTCCATTTTTCTGAAGGTGGGTGACGTTGGGGTTTTTTTGTATTATTGTAAGTTTGTAAAGAATGTAATCTGTCTGTTGGGGGCACAAGGAGAAAACGGGGGCCTTTCTCTTTTTGGGTRAGGCTGTTCTTATGTTGCTGTGTTTTTTGTTGTTGGGCAGGGAGGGGGTCTAGGGGCCATGGGGGCAAAAGCCTGGCCCTTGTCAACTGATTGCAACTGTCCCAGGGCAACGGGAGGGTGAGCTGATGCTGCGGCAGAGACCTCCCACACCAAGCTGTGAAAACAACCCCTGCCTGCATCCTTCAGTGGGGGGGAATCTGACCTGCGTGGGGCTCTGCACTGGGGTGTTTTGCTGGGTGGTGGGACTTAACGCTCGAGGGCTGGTCCTACTCGTCTTTGGCTTGGTTAGAAACTGAGCTGGCCGGCTGCCCGTGCTGTTTAGGAAAGGTTGGATTTGATAGCCCAAATTTCTCAGTGGAAGGAGTTCATGCTGGAGTTGCTCGCCCCAGTGCTCCTCTCCCCAGTGGGGGCTCAGGTCCTCCACCTCTCCATTGCCTGGTGCCCAGGAGCCCCGGCTCTCGCCCCTGCCTCCCTCCCCATCCCGTAGAGCACAGTGTCAGGGATCCTCTTCTCTCTCCTGCTGCTGCAAAGTTGTGTGAACTTTCCTGGTCAATACTGGAAAGGGGAATGCTATTTATTTTTATATTGTGTATATTTTGTCTTGGTCTGCTGATTACCTTTGTTCCCCAAGAGCGACAGTTACCTCAATAGTTAGTTTAATACTGTGTGTTGGGTAATTTTTTTAAAGAACTTTTTTAAAAGCTTGATCCTTGGAGGTCTGTAGATTTTATTTCCATATGAATTGGTTATTTTGTATAAAGTACGTTCTTAAAATAGCAATCACCCATGCTGTATGTGTGTTTTCTTGTCTCCTGGATGGTCTCCCTCTTCCTTTGTAAGGGGGGAGCAGATGGGGGTGGGAGGGGAGCACAGGGCTTTTTTCAGAGATACAAAGCCCTGGACTGCAGTCAGACCCGGTTGTACCACCTGAAAGCCATTTACAAGAGAGCACCTGGAAAGCTAATTGGGATCGTTTCCCCTTCGGAAACACAGCTGTCTGCCTACGAACAACCCCGTTGTTGAAATGAGATGGTGTCACTGCTTTCCCCCTGAGTCCCTGGTGGGCTGCGGGTTTTTCTGCAGCCCAGGTGTGCTGGAAAGCCTGCCTCCTTCCCCAAAACACCACGTGGTCTTGGGTCGCAGGTACTCTGTTCCCACAAACTTGCGTGAAACCTCTCTTTGCTTTAAAAAGGGTGACTGCCCTTGAGTAAAGCCCAAGGTGTGATGCTGCTATGAAGGAGGAACAAATTTAGCCTACATGGGTCCCTTTCATGCTGCTTTAATGCTAAGCAGCATAGGGAATGACGGCCCTCAGGGGCTGTTAGAGGAATGGGAAGACTTTCGAGCCCCCGTGCAGTGATTGGAATCCATATTGGACCCAAAACGGTGCTTGCTGTTTGCTGTTTATTAAATCTCCCATGTGAGATGGGGCAGTGGTTGCAGCCTTCCCAGCAGAGAGGTGTTGAAAGACTTTCTCACGAGGGTTTTGGCACCAAAACTGGGAACTGGCCGTACTATTTCATGTGGGAAGGCGCCTGCTGTACGTGCATGAGGGCAGCTTGCGCTTGGCCCTTGCTCAGCTGGTCCCTGAATAAATAATTTGCTCAATTTTGCTGATTCAGCAGCTTTTCATCAGGACAAAATCAAGGCGCTTTTCCTTAAAAGTTGGTGCCAGCAAAAGGGGGCACGGGGGATGAACAGCAGAAGGCCAGGGGCACGAAGGCTTCCAGGCGCATGCTGTGTGTGCCCTCCCTTTCCTCCCCAGCTCTAGCTGGTGAAAGCTCCCTCTGTCTCCTCCAGGGCTGGTAACAGATGCTCTTGCCCACATCTTCTCCTCCTGCCAGAAGCGCTTTGCAGAGTAGCCTGCTTACGCCACGGGCTCTGTCTGCCCCTCCTGCGGGAGCCTCGCTGGGGCCGGGGCTGCTCCTGAGCCCAGCGCGCTCCCCCAGCTCACAGCACCGAAGGTGCCTCTGCAAAGAGATGTTCACAAAAAGTTTCTCCGCGACATGAGACCCAACACTTGCTGGCCAAACCAGGGGCCTCAGCCTGTCCTCATAGCATTTCTTTCCCTCTGTGTGCCCTAAGCAGCGAGTTCATCCCCTGAGGTCACCTGCATTGTACAAAGACGGGCAAACAAGCCCAAGTGAACGAATTGGTCAAGAGTTGACTGTAAATCCCCAGTGCATCCCCGCTCCTGGGGCTGTTCAGGGACTTACTGTACCCTCCATGGCTTGGTCTGAGAGTGACTTATCCCGCCACATACTTCCATATTTTATGCGCAAAGAAGCCCTCAGGAGCACATGTTGGTACCTTCCCACCCCTGGGCGTTTGGAGGAGCCTGAGATGTGATCTGCTGCGCCCTGACATCCGAGCACCCCAAAACCACCAGCCGGGTGTGGGAGCTGCTCCTGCCGCCTGGGCCAGGCAGGTGAAGCCAAGCATCCCAGCAGGCGCTTCCCGGCACAACCGCGGCTCTGGGCCCTGCAAAGGCTTTTGAGGACGTTGGCTCCTCCGAGCCGGAGCAAGGTAAGTTGTTCCTGGGKGCGAGCGAAGGGCTGCTCTCTGTCATGTATCCCCCTTCCCCCTCTCCCCTCCACAGGGGCCAGAGTTCGGGGTGACGAGAGCAAGCTGTCCAATTTAGGAAGGGGAGGAATTCGGTCGTCCCATCAGTCCCAGGAAGCGTTTGGGTCAGAGGGGATTGGCAGGGGGAGATTTCTAATCCTGGGGCTAAGCTGGCGCTGAGCGGAGCTGGCGCTAATTGGAACCAGTCCCAGGGAAGGGGCGGAAAGTCGCTGCTTTTAGAGCTGCCTCGCAGCCCAGGCGAAGACAAAGCTTATCTGTGCTATAGGAAATGCCACGTCCTAACCTTGACAAGACGCTATTGTGAGCGTAACAGGCAGTATCGAGCTAGGCCATGTGTCCCCCTAATTCTTTACCTTTCTTCCTACTTTCTGTTGTCCACAATTTGTGTTTCTTCTCCTCCTTCCTTCCCTCCATGGGTCGGCAAAGCTACCCCCTTGGACTAAGAAAGAGCTTTCCTGAGCTCTTAGGCTGAGGCTTTAAACTCTCGACTTCCTTTCTAGCCTCCTTCTCCCTGAGAACTGGGATGCTTCCCACCTCCAGTGTTTTGTCCAGCCGCCTCAGAGCAGCTCACTAATATGTGTAGGCTTGAATTGGGGATGGGTGGATGAATCGGTTTCAATGGGGCCCAGTTTGGGTGTGGAAATAAATGGCAGCCCCTCACCCCATCATGGGGCAGCCCCTGGGGAGAGCTCCGACTCCAGGAAGGCTTTGCTAGAGCTGATGGACGGTGCATCTTTGGGGGGTGCCTAATGGCGAAGGAAGAACTGGAGTGCCCTTGGCACCCATCAGTGTTTTGGGAAGGGTTTATTTGTTTGGGGTTTTATATTTCCCTAAAATAAAGAATCCTGGAGATAGAGTTCCCATCTTGAATTTTCCTGTCACCACACTTAAGCGTGGGAGACACCACCTTGCACAGAAAGGCAGGACATTTGCAGTAGCTCAGGAGGACTCAGATTTAAGCTAAAATGAATGGTTTCTATTTGCAGAAATGTTTAGTTATACGTATTAGAAGAAATATATCCACTCATAATTTCAAGATTTTTATTTTGTCACACGTTGAGATGTAAAATGCAACTTCTCCAGGCCGACGGGGTTCTCTTGAGGGGTGGAACACCACTATATCTCCTCCACCCCTCAAAGCTGCAATTTTTGTTTGGTGGAGAAGGCACAGGCACAGAAAGGCGAAGCAAAGCCGCTCACCCGGCAGGGCAGCCTGCATCCCTGGCAGGCAGGAACAGACCCGAACGCCTTGCTCCCAGCGATAAGGTCAGTCTGAGGGTGCAGTGTTGTTGTATATATATATTTATATTATAACAAATGACACTGGCTGTTATGTTAGGCTGTCCCCAGCGCTAGCAAAAACTGCAAGCTTGTTCTGCACCATAACAAGAGCCCTAAAAGTGGCCCCCAAATGGGGAGCCCCGAGGGCCCTGTGCTTGCCCAGCAGAGAGGAGACAGAGCGGCTTTGCCGGAGGAGGAGGAGAAGGTGGGAAGGGGCAGGGGCTCGCCATGGGCCTGGAGCAGCGTCTCAGGGCTGCCCCCTCCTCCTCTGTCGGCACCAGGAGGCCACATGTTCCCTGCCCGCTGCTCTTTTTGTAAATTCCTTTCCCAAAGAAGCTGCCAGGGCAGAGGGATCGTAAAAAGTTCACCCCCTTGTCACAAATACACCCGTTCTTCCGGGGCCGGTGGGCAAAAGTTGTTTGCAATTTCCTCAGGCCGTGACCTTTGTTTTGACCATGGCAGAGGAGGATTGCAATCCATCAAACCCTCGCCTGGCCCGTGCCGGGGGCGGGGGAGAGGGCTGCCTTCGGCCAGCAGAGGGGTGCCTTTACGAGGGGCAGGGGGGCACAAGGACACCGCTTTGCCCCTTGGGTTTGGTCAAGAGGCAGGCGGGATGCCTCGCTGCTGGCTCAGCTGACGATTCAAGCTTCCCGATGGGGGATTCAGTGAGGGAAACTGCACCACGTGTGCCACACCATATGCTCCTGCCAGAGAGATTTGAGAGAGTTTGCTTTAATTTTCTTTCCCGAGAGGGATGCTGGATCGTGATTTGCTGCATCAGCATAGTGGGGAAAGATGTCTTGCAGGACTTGTGCCTAGAGCCAGCCCTGCAGACCGGCCGGCTGCATCAGGACCATACTTTTAGCAGGAGCTTGGACAAAATGGGAGATGCCAGCAGATTTACCACCTCCAAAGCCCCAGCCACTAAGGGTCCCTGACATTTCCAGGCTGCATGGGCTTTCGAAAGATCCCGCACCACTATGTTTCATTAGGAAAATCAGCAGCAAACTGGAACCATCCCCTGGGAAACGGCTCCCGTGGGCGTCTGCCTCTCCACTCAAGTTCCCAGGGGGGCAATTTATCCCAGGAGCACATGTTCCCCTGCAGCCGGGTGTCCCCTTTGAAGACATACCTGCATGTGAAACGAATCTCCCCTGAGGAAATGCAGCCTGCGCATACCAGTCTACCTCGCTTCCCTTGGCCGCCTGCCCCGTCTCCCCTCCCTCTGATCTCCGCTTCCCTAGGGAAACGCATCCTACCGCACTTCCCTGCTGCTAAATACAGATTCCCTTGGGAAGTTACTCTGTCACAAACCCCCCTTGGTCAAGCCCTTGGAGAGCCCCTAGATTTTGGGGTCAGAAGGGAGGGTTTCAGTATTTCACCTGGCCCCTTGTGTAACACCAACCATGGCCTTGCAACATCCAGACCATCCTTTCCAGCCCAAACACTTGCATGGGAACCAGGGCACTTCTTTTTTCTAGGAAGGAGCTGCGTGCTGATTTCCAGGCGCAGCAGACCACGACGTGGAGAAATATGCTGCTTGGTTCCTTTTTTGATGAGGATCTTTTGAGCTCTGGGAGGAGAAGAGACAGACCTTTTACATCTTGAACTGAAGACCTCATGCTGGAGGGGGAGGCAGCTCCTCAAACTAGGAGGAGGAAGAGGGAGCCACGCATGAGCTCCCCAGAAAGTCTGTAGGAGACAAACCAGACCTCTTGGTAGGCATCACCCTCCTCTCCCACGTCAGTCGTCATCACGCTCTGTAGCCTGTGGATGCTGATGCCGCTTCTCTGCAGCTCTCTTCTCCCCCTCTGATTTTCCCCTCTACACCTGTGTACCCGCTGCCTGACTTGCACCAAACCCAACCCTCTTCTCTGCCCTTGTCTGCATGCACGTCTCCAACACCCGGCTCGGCACCCAGCTCCCTGGCCCACCAAACCCCACCTCCCCTCCTCTGGCTGACAGGCCTCCCGCCCTTTGCCCCATGGGTCCCAGTGGTCCTGGTGGTGAGAGCCCCAGGTGTGACAGCTTTGAGGGTGTCCAACATCTCATTGCTTTCCTCCAGCTGCCGGGAGGCTGTTATGGACCAAGTACAGTGGTGGCATCCCCTGAGAGAGCTGACCCCCCTGTCACCAGTCTGTCCCCTCGAGAGGAGACCCTGGGCAGCGCCGGGGGCAGCTTCTTCTCTAGGTGGAGAGGAACAAAGCCTACCACTGAAACAGCCTTTTTGTAGGGGTTACACCAGGGCTTGCGTTGCTGCTACAACCCACCACGAGCCAGATGTCAGGTCTGGAGGAGGGGAAGGCAGTGACCGACGGGCACATCTATGGGCATCATGCAGTGGGGACACCTGCGATTTGGTGGCGTGGTGGGGGTGGTCACAGTGGGGCACACTCTGCTGCAGAAGTTCAGAGAAAGCTGCCCTGCCCTGGGGGCCTTGCAGGGACAGGGCTGCTCCTCTCAGCAGGGACAAAAGTACCCAAATTCAGCCCCCTGAAAGGCCAGAAACCTGCCAGCAGTGCTTATTGCCAAAGCTTGTGATTCTGGCACGAGTCCGGGCAGGGCTGGTTTCTCTGTTTGCCAAGCTGCAGGTGATGTTACTTGACAGTCATCTTTCATTTAAAAATGTTGCCTGTAAAGAAAAGCTTGAACGCCCTCCCTGCTCACATGGCAAGGGGAAACAAACCCTCTTCCTTTGTAAGCAAATCTCTCAGGGTGTTTTTTAAAGCGCTTGAGTCAGCAGCGCTGGGGCTCAATGTCTTTGACGTCCCACCACATAGCGACCATCGCTGCAGCTGAACAGGGCCAGCGGCTGCAGGCTTGGGCTGTCGTGCAGGGCATTTTGTACCCTGGGTTCTTGCCCCAGGCCTGCTGGCATTTAGGGTCCGTTGCTGCCAAAACACCAAACACGGCCCCTCCTCGCCACCCTGCCCAGCACCCTGTGCCCGTCCCAGAGGGCATGTCATGTCGTCTGGGCTCAGAGCGCCCATTTTCAGGCCTCACTGAAATTAAACCCAGGGCACATGCCCCAAAGGTTGCTCTCCTTTCCCCAGGCCCTGCTTTAGCTGATCTCCCTCCAGCCCAGGAGCCCCTCCATGCCGCGGCCGCAGCTCCCACTTTGCTCAGAGCGGTTTGGGGGGGCTGAGGCCGGGCACCGCAGTGCTCGCCCCGGGGCATTGGCAGGCGTGGGAACAGCGGGGAGCCGGGGCTGGACGCTGCTTGGCTCCACCAGCGCCTGCCTTTTCTCTGGGGCTGATGCCGCCTGCCTGCTTTGAAGGAGAGGGTGCGTGAAGCATGGGAAACAGCGATCATCTTGCTTTGGGTTTTCATCCCCCTCTCCCAGTCACGCATGACTCCAGGCCTGCCCTATAGGCAGATGTATGGCGGATGCCCACATGCCAGATGTCCTGGGAGATCAAAGTTGCTGCTCACTGCATCCTCCGTTCACGCGTGCGCGCACACACCCCTGCGCCTCCCAAAAGACTTATAACTTATGCTCTCTATCATCTCTCCAAGATATTTTCCTTCCATTCCTTTGTTTGCTTTCCAAACCCCCTTTCGTCTTTGGCACTCACTGCAGCCCGGGCCACGCCAGCAGGGAAAGGCACCCTTTGCTCCCACTAACAGCATCCAGCGGCGGGGGGGTGAGCATGGGGTGCCTGTCCCGCCTCCCCGCCTCTGGGATTTGCCACTTCTTGGGGTGGGAGGCGAAGGGACCCGTCACCCAGGGGGGGCTCTGTGGTGGCCCTGCACCTCCCACCCCACCCTGCGGGGCTGAGAGGAGTGGAGGGGTGTTACAGCTCCACGTGGCGACCAGGAACATCCGCCTTTGCCCCCTGCAAATTTCTGCAGCCCTCATCGCCTCATAGTTCTGTGGGGGTTTCCCAGTCTCAGCCTCTGGGGAAGCCCTGAGACCCTCGGCGATGCACATGGGACCGAGGGCAATGCAACGCCGCTAGCACAGGGACTGCTAAGCCTGCCGGCAGGGAAAGACTTTTTGGTACAACAGAGGTCTCCAAAGTGGGGTGCATGCAGAAGAAAACACCATTGGGGTGCAGGAAGAAAATACTGTTTGTACCATTAATAAATAAAATAATATTTATTACTTCTTAATCTCATCCTTTTTAAATTTCTACTTTTGTGTATGTTTTATAATGTTCATAATGTTAGTACAGTAGTACATGTATATAATTTATAAGTAAATATATATATATAGGGGGGCTGTATGTCCCCCAATGTATTTATTTACTTTTATTGATAGGGGTGCACAATCAAAAAAGTTTGGAGCCCGCTGGCCTAAATCACCAGCCAAAGGTTAAAATCAAAGCAAAGGTGGATGCCCGAATGCCAGCACCTCACTTAGCAGCGTGGAGACCACTTTACASAAATAAAGCAGCTGAGCTTCGGTTAGCTCCAAGGGTTTGCCTCTCTCCTCTTTTCCCCCACCKTTACCTAATGAGGGGTCAGGAGGCTTATGGGGACCTCGGGCACAGAGCCAAAGCAAGCGCAAACCTCCCTGCTAGGTGCTGCAGATGGGGGATTCCCATTTGGAGTTGCATAGAGGGGGGAAACATGCACTTTCCCCATCTTCCCGCTGCGTCAGGTGTCCCCTCCGCCTGAGCCAACGGATAATTCGTAAGTTGAACGGCCTCTTGCCCAGTTCTTCTTGCAGAAAAGTCACAGGCTGTATTTTTTTCTGCCTGTATTGCAGAGAAATGCTGTGTGCCCAGCGCACGGTGCAGCAGAGCCGCCTCCTGCCCGGAGGAGGGACCCGCTCCCCAGCCGTCGGGTTGGAAAAGCACTGCCTCCCTGCCCGCAGCACATGCTGGTTAGCTATAGTTAACCTATAGCTATAGCTGCCGGGGGGACACAGAAGGGTGAGTGCCCCCCCCCACCTCTCCAGCCCGCTTTAGATGAAAGCAAAGCAGTAGCGGGTACAGCAGAGCTGTGGCTGCCACCAGGCACAGCCGTGCCCCTCCTGCCTCCTCGATGGCTCGGGGCAATGGCGGTGCCTGGAGTGCCCCGGCGGGTGGCCAGCGTGTCACCGTGGGGAGTGTGAGGGGCTCTGGCCCAGGAGATGGACACCAGCCCACTGCCAGACTGCCGTGGCAGCAAGGCGAGAGCCATCTCCAGCCCAGCTACCCCACCAGTGCACGCAGCCTTCGCTTCCAGTCACGTGTAGCTGGTGCTTAATGAGAAAGGGAAATGCAAGACGAAAAAGGAATGATTAGTACAGAGCAATAAAACCGACCAGCTGCAGGGAGATATGGTAGCAGTATATTAACTAAGGAACAGAAAAAAAGCCGGATGGTTGCTCCGATTTACTTTACAACTCCAGATGACTTCGCAAGAGGTCACTTAGTGGAACTGAAGGGCAAATGCTTCAGGTTGGATGAAAGTAAACATTTCATGCCTGCCGACACAACGCATACGAGGCCGAGGAATGTCCTGCCACAGAATGGCGTTGACGTAGCTGGAGTAATAACAGTTTTAATTGTTCTTAATAGATGCACCTTTAACCTSTATTGCAGCAGTAGTCACTGTTAGGCTGAGATGAAAATTTCAAAATGCAAAGATTTTAGAGCATGAGTGATGAAGTGCTCATGCTCTTAGTCAAGAATGGCCCCCCCCCCGGACACAGCATGGCAGAACTTCCTATGTGTGGTTTACCGCCACAGGCGGGACGTGGACGTCCTCAGTGTTAACAATTCTCGTGTGCCTGTTTCTAAAGACCAGCGATGCTGTGGGCTCAGGAGACCTTGTTGCTCCACCAGCATTTCTTCTCCTAGGGACCATTTCTGTGCAGGGACTTCTCCCACCCCAACCAGCATTCGCAGGGTAGCCAAGGGGYCACTGCAGATGTTGCGGGAGCCTTTGCCATCAACCCAAACTTCTCATTGCTTTGTTTGCCCACCATGTCATCCCACTGGCAGTCTGGGAGGGCTGCAAGAGCTGCTGCTTCTCTGGAGCAGCACCCACTTAGCAAAGGCTGCACAGTGAATGCGCTGGTTTTACCCACACGAATGCTGTGCGTGGCTTTGGGGGAGCAGGTATTTGTATGAGGTTGCCCACATGCATTTTTTATTCATCGCATCTGTGCCTTTGCACCATGAGTGTGCCATAGTGAGTAGATGTAAATGTGCCCGTACAGCCATGGGGACAGCTGCATATACTTTTATGTGTTGTGCAGATGGTGTGGAGGTATCTTGGGTGTCTCATTTCTGGCATTTGTGGATCCAACAGTATCACCCCTCCAGGGTGTTTGATTCACACTGATCAGTACACGACTATGCAGGGAGTGTGTGGGGCTCCTGGCTATACATACAAGGTGTGTGGAGTCTTGCCTGTCTGGGCAGCTTTTAGACCTAAGTAAAAAGAGGGTAACCGTCAGAGGGTAAATGATTAAATAGTTGCTTTAATATCCCGAGTTTAGCCTAGCATGGAAAAATTATGTGATCTCAACAGGCATATCTATTATAAAGCCTTTTTAACCAGTACATAAGTAATCTATGGAGCTCATTGCAGGATATCTGAGAAGCCACTTGATTTTTTTTTTTCTTGAACAAGGAAATACCTCTGTGTTTAAAAGCAGTGTGAAAYAGCACCCCAGTTCTAAGTGCTAAAAAAACCCTCCTGAAGGTATCTTGAGCCCCACGACTTAAAGCTGATCACCAGCTGAATTCAAGAGGGAATTTCTTTTTCTGATACAGAATATTTGAATTCTCTACAGAAATTTTGGCTTCTCGAGGCAAGAAACACTGCTGCTGCTGGGTGGCTGTGGTCCAGTGTGTGCAAGTGAGTGTGTTTTGGGAGCAGGGTACCAAGGAGAAGACCTGTGAGTTGTCGCGAATGAGTGGTTTTGAGGCCGCTTAAAGAAACACCGGCAAAGGTATCAGCAAAAGGTGATTTTAATAGAGATTTATAGAAGTGCAACTTAACAGAATTCGATGGCAAGGTCCACTCTATTACTTATTACATGGATTAAGCATCCACAGGGAAAATCATGTCAGAATTTGGATTGGAAAGATTTTTACAGAGATTGAGGAAAAAGGGGTATGGGAGACCCTCCCGTTGAGTCACGAGGTTCAGAGAAGACCCGGCTGGATCCAATCTTAGTCTCAGACTTGGACAACGGTTTGTGTCTAATACAGAAAGGAATAAGGAGATCCTCCCGTTGAGTCACGAGGTTCAGGGTAGATCCCCTTGCTTTCTAAACTCCTTCTCAGAGAGGAGTCCAGGTGCRGCTGAATCTACCCCTAGTCCGTTGACCTGGTCAACAGTTTATGCCTAAGGGATTATAAATGTTTAGCAGCAATTTAAAGCTTAATCACAGTTTGGAGCAAATCATAAGTTTTAGCAGCATTAAATCATTGAGGTAGATATTATAAAATTTTAGCAACTACAAAGCAAAATAAYCAAATTTACTACAATGTTAAAGCAACTAGATTACAGGTTATACTTACTACTTATTGTTTAAATTAATATATATACAAACACACGCACACATCACACATAAAGTCTAAATCAGTTCACACATGGGATCCCAAAACTAGGTAGATCTGTATAAAGGCCTAAAGCTAAATAAATTTACAGGCCTGAAGCTGAGTTATAAAGGCCTTAAGCTAGATAAAGGTACCTAAAGCTAGGTTATAAAGGCCTTAAGCTGAATAAAGGTACCTGTTAAAAATTCCCCTTGAGTGTCGTGAAATACTCACACATGTCTTGGCATTTCTCAACAGGCAAAGAGTTGAGCCTCAAGTAGTATCTCGGCCGAAGAGTGTTTCAGGCCAAGTCTCGACAGTTCTCTGAATTTCACAAACTCGAGGGTTTGCAAACTCTGAGAGGCGTCCCACTCAGAGGGAGACTCTGGGCGCAGCTCGCTGCGGTCCAGGAGAGCTCAAAGGGTCTTGCTTGGGGACTGCTGTTTATAGGTTTGCAAGATGATTGGCTTTAGTCATCAGCAACTTTCCATCCTGGCTACTATCATCTGAGGTGGTCAGAGATATTAATTATGGTATTGTTTTGTGGTTACAATGGTATCATTTTGTGGATCCAGGTGTTTCATTCCACTCGATCTGCAATCCAGGTGGGGAATGTTTCAGGGCTGTCAGGAATGACAAACTGTCTCCTGCTTTCATTCCCTACTTTGATTAGGTAGCCAGTGTTCCTAGTATGATCAGAGCCGTTCCCTACCTCAGCCATGCAAGAGTGCCTGGTACAGTCAAGGGACGCTTAACTGCCCAACTCGTTACACAATGGCTAAGGCCTAACAGGAGTTTCTGATCGTAGAGAGACCTAGGGGAAGGGGGGAAATGCACCACCACATGAGTGCAGGGGTGGGTGCTGCCAACGTGGCCGGTAAAGTGKTGTCTTTGCAGTTGGTGTCCCAGTGTGTGCACGTGTGTGTCTGTGGTGCAGTCGTGCCTGGGCTGTCCTTTGCAGAAAATAAAGATGGCAGGGATTGGGAGAGGAGCTGGAACTCACTGACTGGGATTTGCTTGTCCCCTGAAGATGCTGGAAATTCAGCTTCAGGATCCTGGAGGGTGGGGTGAGACCTGCTTTGGACTGGGGAGGCACAAAGAGACATCCAGGCTGTCGCTTGGTGCCGTGTCACAAATCCCTTTGGTGCGGGGAAGCACTGTCCTCAATAAGCCCTTTGTGCCTCAGTGAGGGCTCTGCAGTCSTACCCCACAGAGCCCGCGGGTGCTGGCAGGGATGCCTGGGGAGTCACCCAGGCAGCAGGTGAAAGAAGCCTCCCAATTCCTGCTGTCCCAGCCCTGGCTAGTGATGCTACCGTCTTCCTTCAAAGTGTTTGGAGCTGAGAGCAGAAGTGCGGAACGAGCGGCTGCGCTTAAACTGCTCAACATCATGTGCGTGGGGGAAAAATACTCATAATTTCATTTTTAAACAGATTAATAATTTTCTTGTGCTCCCACTCAAGAGTTGCTTTGGGACTAACTTCTAGCATTTTGCTGCTGATAGCGAGGCTCCCCTCTCCTTCTGGAGCCCTCTGAAGGGAAAGCACCAGCCTTTCTCCAGAAGATGTTCCAAGAAGGCTTTGTCTCTGGTGGGTCCCCACTACAGGGCTGCTGCAACCATCTGGGGAAAAGTGACCTTTGCTAGGAGAAAGGTGTTACAATCGCACTGCAGGCAACGGTCCCAAGGAAGTCAGGTAGAGGCTGTGCATGTGTGGATGGAAGAAGCGTTCTGCAAAAGATAAACGCCCCTCCAAATACCAGGAATACGTCAACATGTCCCTCTCTCCTTTATTTGTGTTCAGCTCACCAGCTAGGGCAAGCTAAGACAGTTGTTCCCCCYGCCTCCTCCTGTCCACTTCCAGCTAGATGTCAAGATGCTGCCTCTGTATTTGATACCCTGCAGCCATGGAGAGCATCATGGAGCTGTAGAAACTCAGGAGGTGGCAGCTCTATACCAGCAGCTACCTGCTAAGGGGAGAAGGCCAGCAGGTGGGGAAAGAAATGGCCCTGCTAATACACAGGGCTGAAGAACCCATATGGGCAGCCAGGAGAGAAGAAGGAGGAGAAGCATGAATTTCCTGCATGCCCTGCAGCTGGTTTGGGAGGCAACAAGTCTTTTAGACCTTAGAGGTTCATGCTATAAAGTCAAAGCTGCTCAGAAACCAATGATCTTCCAATCCCTCTGTTAAAAGACTTCTAATGGCTTCATGTGAAAAATAAGCATGTTTCTGCCACTGGCAGATGGTAGGATGAAATCCAGGATCCTGAACAGCCCCAGGGTTTGCAGTTGGTGCTAGGTTGGGTAYATGCAGTCACTTGGTGTTTAGGTAGGGGATGTGTGGGCCAAGGACCGGAAAAAGGAGCTGACCTCATGCAAACTCTTGGACACAGGATGGGAAAGGGCCTTCAGAAATGCTGGGAGGGACCACCCTTAATAGTTTCACTATGCAGTCTCTCCCAACACATCAATCAGCCTTGAACTACATAAAATAATGTGGTAGCCTTGATTTCCACAGCTTTTGATTTCCATCATGTAACATGGGCTGGGAAATGACATCTTTTGGCACATTGTCAATATGATTCTTAACCTAAGAATGCTCCTGTACAGATGTTTTTCTTGCTTTCTCTAAAGCAAAGCCAAAGAAGCAGTATGGGATGCTCTGAAAGAGATGCCTAGGAAGACAGATTTGGGGTTTCCCAGCCAGCTCTTCCTTGACTGAGAGTGGCAGGAACTTCCCAGCCCTGGAACAGCCTTCTTGTCACGGCGTGTTCCCTGCAAACATGTTTGAGATGCAGGATGGGGGCCCCCACCCGCCTCTCTGAGCTGCCTGTATCAAACAGCAAACATAGCCAAACCACGCTGCAGTCTGTCTGGGCTCTTGCTCAGGGCTAAACACCTTTTGCCAAGTTGCTTTACTGCAGTCTCAAGTCTTTGCTCCCTGGAATAGCAGCTCAGAGTTTACTTAACCCAGGAAAATTTTTTGCTTTGAATTTTCCTCTGGGGTAGTTCACTTTTATTTCCAAATTTTTCTGTTCCTCACTTACTGCAATTTCTTTGGAATTAAATAAATGGGTAATTTTCTCTTAACCTCCCAGACTATTTTAGGCACAGACTGTGGGTCTATGGAGATGGCTACAGCCTCATTGTACTGCGTACACTATTGGCCTGTGTAAGGTACCATCTAACACTCTTCTTCTATTTTCCAACAGAGATGCATATTCTTCTGTTACTTATTTCCCACTGCTTGCTAACATCAGCAGGTCAGGTCAGGGGCATGCAATAAGCAAGGTACCCTCCTTCTGCCAGCTTGCCTCCAGCTGCACGCTGGGATCTGTGACCTCCCTGGACAGCGAGCACCCAAAGGCCTGTAGCCAGGCTTTCATGGCAGGATTCACCCAAAAGCCAGATTCTCACCGCTAGCTTTTAACAAGGCTTGTTATGGAAAACATGGCCGTGCTTTCCTCCAAGACTGGCTTCTCAGCAGGGAGCTGGGCACTTAAACAGCCTCCCTGCAGCACGCTCACCCTGTCACTACCAGTTTTCTGATGGGTAGCACTCACCCCCTGACAGCCAGCTCAGAGCTTCCTTTCAGAGGTTATCGCTCTACCCACTGTTACTGGCTTAATAAAGCCATTGAGGCCTCAGTCCTCAGTACTTTCTGGTTGTTTTCTTCTAGTCTTTCTCTCACCTTGACACTTGCGCACACCTCCAGGGATCATTCATACAGCATGTGTCTCTCTGATTAATGTTAATACCTCTCAGTGTGAAAACTAAGTACTAAAAAAGGGGTTGTGACTCAGATGTGCAGTAACATTTTAAGTTCTCTGCTGATCACTTAGTGTCAAACCCGCTCTTAAATTTTCCATTGCCAACTGTGCAGAACAAGTGCAACATTATCTATTTCCCTAACTCCTTTTCCAGCACTAGACAGAACCAGCTCTGCACTCTCCATTAATCTGCGGTGCTTGCCTCTCCCATCACAACTTAATCTTTTCACCTGAACCCTGATTTAATACCTCCTTTGTTCCCTGTATTTGTCCAGTTTCTTAATGTGCTGATCTGGCTTAGGGCTTGTTTACTATACCCAACTGGAATATTTTGCATTCTTATACAAAGATGAATGAAGATCAATATCCTCATTGATTTGCCCTAGGTCATCAGGTAAATCAGTAAGAAAAAAAATTGTGCATCCTACTTCATTTGCTTAAATCAGCAGTTCAGTTCAAATAATAAAACAGCGCTGCAACGACACTCCAATAGGAACTCTGAAATCCACCTGAAATGCTGCTTTTGCTTCACATACTACGTGTAAAAACCTGTGTCCAAACGCTGAAAAGAAGCTTGGATGAAGACACAACAGGATTGCTAACTACACTAGGTAAACCTGGGTGGGATATTCCCATTTTTCTCTGCATCTCTAAGGTAATCAAATTTGGTAACAGCCCCTATTACCTGGGATGAAGGACAAGGATATTGCAGGTAATGCAGACACCATTTTTTGTAATTCAATTCTCTCATGTGGTTGTCCCAGTATTAAGATTAATCAGTGCTTTCCTGTAACACACTTGCAGAGAACTGCTGGTGCAAGAGGAAGTTCCTGTCACAGCTGACATGGCTCAACCTGAGTGCCCGCAATTCTGCTAATAAACTGAGTAAGCATAGGTGCTTCTGTTAGGTTGTGATGCGTACTAAACCACTCGTCTCAGACTTCAGATGCAATACACGTAAAGTGTTCGGACCATTTCTTGAGGACCTGCTTTGAGTCACTGCTGCCCAAGTGACTGACTATCACTGAAAACATTCTTGAGGTCGCTAATTTTTGCGTGCAATTATGACAGTGGTTATTTCTTTCTCTTTTCTTCATAGGAAGATACAAAAGAAGATACAAAACTAACAGAGGAAAGGAAATAGTAAATAGCAACTCCAATATCTTCCACTATGAGCTCCACAGTCAGAGAGTTGTTATTTTGCTTCTCAAAAATATACAAGATCGGGATTTGTGAAGGTCTTGCTACCTTCATGAAAGCAGCAGACCACCAGACCCTGTACAAAGAATCCCTTTTTGTCACAGCCGAGCATGTTTATGTTATTGGTATCAGAGAAAGTTCTGGTAACTTCTAATACAAATTTTTTTACTCAATAAAACCTACCTGAAGATGATGATGTAATATGGCCCATGACTGCAGTGATGTACAACAGAGCCATCTGTCTCTTTCTCTGTCCCAACCTTCAGATTATTCTGTCTGTGACTTTATCTACATGCATTACACCATTGCCTGTATCAGTTTTCCAAGGGAAGCGGTAGCACTAGGACAACATAAAAGCTACACTTTTGAATGATGRTGGCCAAATCTACGCCATTCACTTCTATAGGGATGATCTTACGATCTGTTTGAAGTCTTTTTATTGGAGCAAATATTCATAGTGCACATCACCTAGCAAAGACTAGTAACCTCCTCTTGTCTCACGCCTCAATATTTTATTTCCATACACTGCACTCTATTTCAACATTTAGAGTTTCTGTTCCTAGCCCTAGCTGTAGAGAAAATAAGGACTCAAGTTCAACTGCATTTCCAAAGCACTGGCAGATAGCCTATTGATGAGTTGGATGAAACCATCAGAAAGGACCGAAACAAATCTGTTCCAAAAAGTACTATTTGAACCAAGAAAGACCACAGCTCAGCATGCATTGTGTAAAGGCTTTTCCTTTACTACAGGTGTGTCACAAAACCAGAGCCCAGTGCTTAGTCAGGAAGCTTGATCACTGACAGTTGCAAGGATGAAAGCTGTAACGGTTATCCAAAATCTAGAAAGAGTAGGACTTTAGTCCAGATACACTTATTGCCCAGTCATAGAATCATGTATCGAAAAGCAAAGCACTAGAAAAGTAAATACCATAACCATCTACAGGGAAAACAAGAACTGGTACCTAAATGCAACAGCGAGGAGCAGTAAAACAAAAAAACCAACCTTGCTAAAGATTCTTATTTTGCAAGAGGAAATCAAAAGATTAAATAAGTTTGGATTCAGGATTTTCTTAGCAGTCAATCTCCATTTTAGAGAAATGAGGCAGTGAAAGGCTTATCTAGCATTTAGAGTCTTTACTTCACATGAAGGCATGCACCTCAGCTTGAGAAGAAAGGGCCTCAGGTTAAAAACACTGCATAAAGCAGTGTCGCTGCAGCTTGGCAAGTATTCTTCATGGCACAATGCAAAATTCCTACCATTCCTGAATCACTGCAGTACTTAAGAGAAGATGATTTCAAAACATATTCAAGCAGTTTCTTATTTCCATGAAACAAGTTTCAGAATTGAGCGCTAGATGAAGAGTCAGGTATTCTGGCAGAGGCTTGTAGTGTGGAAAGTCACCTCAAGAATTTTTCTGTCCTATACAGTAGAAGGTAGAGACAAGACTAGTCATCACTGCAGAAGCAAAGGAGAAGTAAGCGTTAGTAAAACGTAACAGATTAGGTAATGAATATAGTTACATTACTGTTATTTAATTTAATAGTTACTAACAATAGAGAGAATAGTTGCAACAGTTAGCTGTTGTTCCTCAAGTCCTGAAACACAATTACTAAAGGAGTATGGTTTGGATCTCCTGCACAGAAGCAACAAACCTGTAACTGGAGATGGATTGTATTTGTTATATCTAAGTAGCGCAGTTGTGTTACTCTAGTTCTCTCTCGTGAAAGATTGAGGGAGCAAAACTACTGACCCATTTTTTAGGAAGAATGAAGCTCATCCTAGAGTCCTATTCAAAAGGCTTGCCTACAATCCAACGTTACTCAAGCAAATAGCTTGACAGTACTCCACGCACTCGAGTTCCAGCTTCACAGAACAGTTATTACACACAGCCCTCAAGTCCTTATACACAGAAGCTCACTTTTCAAAGGTTGCTGCCAATCCCCCAGAGAGAAGCTACGAAGAACTCCATACACACACACATTTTTATTTCAATAAATACAGTTTTACAGGCTCAGGCTTTTTTTTTAAAAATCACATATACAGAACAGAAAAATGCCTGACCAAGTAACATGAATTAAACTATTAACCCAGGGAAGGAATGCATGCCCTCTATAACACTGAAGACCTTAACTGAAAAGGGATTTCCCATCAGYAGCATAGTAATTTACTTCACAGGTTAGACAACTTGAAAGAGATGTGGCCAAAGCAAAGAGAGCGACCCTAAATGGACCACTTGTCTTTATAGAGTCACAACAGTGCAAGGAAAGCCAAGAGCCCAAACGCCTCCATTTTCTAGTGTCACTGCTGGATGAATATGTATGTCTTCACATCCTTTAAGCAATACATTCTAACCACAAGTAGAGAGGCTAAGCACAGCAGGTATGCAAAATTATTCCATTGAAGAACAGATATTGGATGACAAGGTAATGTTATATTTCCAGATTTTAAATTAGCAGATGCTTTTGCATCCCCTTCAGTATGGCAGTGGAACAGATCCCACCTTCTCTCACAGAAGTTTAGTCCAAAAACTTCCTGTTGGCATTAGCACCAAAGAGAGCCACTCTGATTTCTGGCATCATCTGTTGAGAAAGATTACATCAGTTATATGCAATGGGCAATACAATTGCTGTACACTCCTCATTGCAGGCACTGTGTGATAGCTAGGCTAGGCTTCAAAATTAAGAAATCAATTAATCTGAGCTTTTTGAAGCCTTTACCTGATCACACATTGCCGGCTACTCTATAGACTTAAAAGAATTGCCTATACTGCAGCATAAGAAAGAGATGCCAGAGCTAGTTTCTTCCACTAGGGTATAATAGGTCTCAGCCAAAGTTTATAGTACTCAAGCTAGCTTCAGTAATTCAAGTTAGCCTCAGCATTTCAACATCTTGACTGCAGTGTAGTCATAACAAGTCTTTCAGTATCACAATTCCTAGAGTTTTATGCTCATGCTTAATTCAAAAGGCATCATTCTGGGAAAAGCCATGTTTGTTGTAGAGAAGCACAAACAGTAGGTAATTTGCTTCCTTCCATTCAAAAATAACTTCTTACTTGCCATCCACGTTGAAATCTGATCCCACACACTATTGTGACAGTTAACACATTGGAAACACTAGGATTTAATTACAAGACAAAACTAGTTAATTATATCTTGTTCACCTTGGCTGTTAGAGAAACTCACCTGCTGGGCTACAAGGTCCAGCCGACTTTCCAGGGTATTGGAAACCTTAATTTTACCATCACTGTTATAGATTTCAACACCTCCAGCACTAGAAAGGGGGAAAAAAAAAATCCATGAAATCCATGGTACATCTCAAAGTCAGAATGTGGCAGAGAGATTATCCCAAATCAGCACTTATAAGCAAGTCAGATACATAGGTAAGATTTTTATTTTTTAAAAAACAAACTTTTTTTGATCATGTSTTAGTAGGAATCAGCACAAAGTGATCCAGTCAAGCAGCAGTGCAAAGCATCTTTAGAGTTATCAGAGACCACAGCTACGTACAAGGGTCCTCATTAGCATGATCTAAATGCAAGCAGAGCTATGGAATTTGTCACATCAAAACAGCTTCAGACTCCATATTTTGTTATTAATAGACAGCTTTCAGATTTTGGGAAGTGAGGAAGAGTGCTAAAAGTGTTGTTTGCTGGCCCATACATAAAGATCGCTGACTATCAGAATATACAGCTTTGCACCATGTTCTTTATCATACTATATGGAAATAGAGCCTTGCAGACATAGCAGACACAAACCCGATCAAGTGATTAGCCTGCAGCACCTTATGACTCAATTTGCTTCATCTTGAGATAGAAAGCATGGCTACATCCATATTCTCTCTCTTTAAAAGACCAATAGTTAGTTAAGTTTCTACCTACAGTTATTCTCTACTTCAGTACTGTGAATCAGGCTGGAGGTTGCACAAAACTTTTATTGACATTTTTGATTGAGACAGTGCTTGTCTGGAGGAAACTGCAGAGTCTGTGCTTGATTAACACAAAGAAGTGCCAAATTCCACTAAAACAGCAGCAGACACACTGTGGGGATATTCCATACATAATTTTCTGAGACTGTTCTAGTAGGAGTTGTGGCTTGAAAAGTTGCATTAAGTTAGTACTCTGTATAAAAGACTTCCATTTTCCTTACATCTCCTCTGGCAGGAAGTTGTCTTGGTCAATGTGAACATCCAGATCCCTTTTTGTGGCATTTTTGTAGATGGGAATGCTCTTCTGTACAGCAGCCTAGGATACAAGATAAACCTCCAATTAGCATTGACAAATGCTAGTGCACCACTTGGGTTTGGTCACTCAATCATTTGTAGTAATAAAATGAAGGGATTGAGGTGTCTCTCTCTCTCTCTTTCTTTTTTTTTTTTTTTTTTTTTTTTTTTTAATTGAGCAAAAAGCAAATGTATTTCAGTATGGCTTTTGAGCCAAAACCAATTATTATTCTTAATATTGTAGTACTGTCTAAAGTTTCCTAGGTAATATCCAAGCAAGCAAATGATCCCCAACTTGAAAAGCATACTTGTTCTCTTGCATTGTATTTGCAGCAGAAGTGCACCAARCAAAGCTTGTTTTCATGTCACACAGATGGGATCTGAGCAGCAAATATTTGCAGTCAGGTCCCAGCCTTCGTGAGCAGGATACTGTCAAACTATTCTAGGTGTCTTACCTTAACCATAGGGAGATCCTGTTTCCTGCACCGAACAACTATTCTGGGCTCAAGCAGCTGGTAGAATCCCTGCACAAGATAACCATTACAGTATCAGAAAGTCAACATTTTAATTGTCTTAGAATTATCCCCAAGAAAGGAAAGGAACTAATCAATTTCAAAACCAAATCCTGACAGTATTAGCCTCTTTTATTTAGTTCTTTGCTCAAGAAAGTTCACCTCATGCAGACATTCTGAGAGGACAGCACCACTATCTGGGAAAGAGCCTACAACTATGGATTATGTGTTTCTTTGTTAGCTTCAGGTTTGGAACTCATGTGCAACTAAACGTATGTATCATAGGATTGAGTTGCCCAGACAATGTACATGTATACATAAGGATCATTGCCRTCTAAGTAGACTGAGCATGCAGCCAAGCTGACATTCTCCTAAGCAGCTTTTGGAGAAGACATGCAGTAGTTTCAGATGCCTGTTCTAATAACTCCTGCCTTGTACTTCCTGTAGTAATACATGAGAATAGAATAGAATAGAATAGGTTTAGTTCCAGTTGGAAGGGACCTACAACAATCATCTAGTCCAACTGTGAGTATTGATGAGTACTGATCCCTGACTGGATCAAATATAATGAGCCAAGACAGATGTGGCCAACTTGCAAGAGTGAGACAGGTTTGTTYGGTGCACAGCAATACCAGACCTAGGTGTGACAAAGAAACAAYGCTGAATTGGAAGCACAAGCTGGTAGGAAACACTGTTAAGAAAACTCTGCCATCAAACTGCAGACAGGAGAGCTTGTTGCTGGCTTCTGTAAGAGTTTACAGCAAAAGGACCCATTCATACCAGAAGGTGGCAATAGTGGTCACACGACTGACCCTGGCCAACGCTTAGTTGATTTTTAGCAATTAATTTCCAGGGCTTGAGGATGGTATTCTAGCTAACCAAAGCTTTGATTTCTGCTTTGTATGTCTGTCACAGACGCATGCCATACTACAGTAAATTTGTCAAAGCCAGGACTTCTAAGTCTCAAATGCCAAAAAGATTTTAAAAGCAGATAACCATTGACTTACAGGTTAGGAGAAACAGCTTTTGCCAATGGCGCATTTGATCCAACTAGTTACTACAGAAGCTTAAAGTGTGCATCCTAAACATGCATGTTACAATGTACGTGCGTGCATCTGCAATTATTCTTATAATGGAACTGCTGCTTGGTATACCAGGTTTTACACCTCAAAATAAGCTGCAGCCTTATCTGTTCAGAATCCAAGATTGAAAGATACAGCAGAAGTGGTGTTTAAAACTCAAAGATCACCCAACAATATTTGATCTAGACCCCAATACAACTGTAACCTCCAGTGGGTTACGTTTGAAGAAAGACACCTAGGAGGATGGGGCTGTGATCATCTATTTGTTACAATTTAAATATTTACCTGTAGAACTAGTCCGTCCAGCAGTGTCTGGTACCTGGCAGTATCCTTCACCACCTTGGCAAGTCTCTGCTTGGCCTCATTCAGCAAATCCTACATTCAGAAGAAATCAGATCAGCAGAGCCCATCTGTTTGGCATTTGGTTTCATGCCTACCAACTTTCTGTACTCCTATTATAGCTATCACACCCTGCCAACACGTAAACGTACACTCCAGCTGGTGTTCATCCAAGCTAGACCTTCATCTCTGTGCATGGCACAATATCCTTTCCAAACAGTTCCTTTCTCCCTGCCCCGATCTGAACCCATTATAACCTAACAATAATTCCTTTTTCATGAAAAAGGGAGACCTCAGTAGTAAAAGGATAGTATTTATAATATTAATTCAGACAAACTAAAATATTTTGTAAATCATTGCCTAATGTAAACTAATAAAGTTGTCCAAATAACTAATTTTTCAGCTTTGTGGTCGAGCAAAGAAATCTAATCTATCTTTTTATCAAACAATATTCAGGTTAGCTATTTTTKAATTGTAAGTAAATGCAAGTCAAAATTTAGAAGTGAGAGCTTATTTTTAATTTGAAGTAGCTGGTTTTGATTATCTTTATTCATCAAATCGGTACCAGATGAGATAGTATTTTTAAGAAATTTGAGTCAATTCAAACACAGCTCCTAGAACTGAGCCATCATAATTACTTCAGATAAAGAAATTGTATGATTTGGTATAAACCTTTCTTTACTGTCCTGCCTCACAGCGTTTAAAAGAAGAGTGCACGTTAACGCAATCAGTACTAGGATATAAGACTATGACAATTTAACGTCATGGTCAAACCTAGTTATACTGTCCACCCTAGAGTAACATAGCATTTCTGGAACTGCTCCTCTCTCTTGTTCATGAAAGAGGCCAAAGATCTGATACGGGAAGAAAGAGCTAGCAGCATGTGACTTTAAATATTTTAAAATGAGGAAGAGTGTTATGCATTACTCAGAAGCATGAGGTTGAGTCAGCTGATAAATGAGGAAGAGATTACCCAGCAGAGACTATCACAACAGAGTTAGCTCTTTAGCCACCCACCTTCCTCCTCTCTGTGAATACAATCTAAAGTTTGAAACTAGGTTTAAAGAATCAATAAACTGGTGATTTTCTTCTGCTAACTCCCCTTTTTCACGGTAGCATCAACTTGAGCAACATTACCCAATTTTTTATTTTTGACTTCTACAGGTCTCGCAGCTTTTCCAATAGCTCAACAGCACCATCTAGCAGAATATGAACACTCAAACTGTTTCTGAGACAGGGTAAGAGATCATAGAAAACCTGCAAGCTGTATAATGAGCAGAATGAGAATCAACTACACGTGGTGTAAAATAAACTTAGTAAGCCTGAACAAAGGCTAAACGTAGCCCGCTCTGATAAATGATCACTCACACTATACGTCCACACACAGACTGGTCACCTACTAGAACAAGAAGCAAACCTTTTCATATACTAGGGGCCACTAAAGGAGGCAGAAAAACACGGTTAGTGGTGTTTTAAGCCTACTTGCTTAAGCCATGCCAGATTTAATGCTTAAATGTTGCTTCAGGCAAACAGAACTTCGAAGTTCTACCATCCGTGCAAGAGAGAGTTCCTGCTCTTTAAAGAAATAAGCTATTGTCCAAATGATAGATAAAACTGCTGCCTGCAATGTTCCTGGCAGAGAACTGTATTTCCCTAAAAGAGCAGGTAATAGAAACTGTAAAAATAAGCTAAAGCAGACTACTGAAGCTGGGCTAAATCCATAATGACTTTTCAGAGCAGCTGGGAAAGCCATTTTTGTATGTTGAAGCAAATGTCACTCAATCACAAATCRTATTTTTCTTTAGAGAATGGTTAAGAACATTTCCTAACAGATGGTAGGAATAGAACCTCTGTGTCTTTACTACAGAGATACTCACTGCAATAAGGTCATCCCTTGCCTTGAGGACCTTCAGTCTTGCCTGATTCATCAGGTTGGACATCTGACTGCAAGTTGCATGATAAAGTTGAATTAATCCATCAGACTTCGACAGAAGAACTGCAATATTTAACTGTATACTTTACATTTAAAGATAACAATACTACAACATTTAATAACAAAGCCTGTTCACCTGTTTGAATCTGTTTCTGAACTTGCACAAATGATTACAATGCAGAACCCCGTCCTTCAGTAAAGACCCACCAAAAGTAAACCTGACATGAACATTTGTCCCAGAGTAACAGACCAGGGTAGAGTTCTAGACATTAACTACATAAAGAACCATGAAAGATTCTTCCACCACACTTACTAACAGTTATACTATTGTAGCTCACCTTTGATAATTTCTCCCCAGGAAAAACTAGAAACTTATAATTAGAACTAAATATATTGGCTACAATTTGCCTATTTGCCAGGGAAAAACTGTTTTGTATAAAATTAGCAATAAAATGAGAGCTCAGGCTCTGAAGTCAGCCATCTAACCTAAGCAACTTACATTTTCTTTTGCTGTTCAATTTGTTTCTCCTTCTTTTCATAATACTCCATGATTTTCAGCCTCTGTGTCTGAACAAGGCGACCCTTCTCAATGTTGAATTCTTCTTCTGCCTATAGTAAAAATTAAATAACTGAAGTGGAAATTGATTCCATGGGCTGAAAAAAACAGAATCAAAATGAAACAGCCATGCTTTCAGAGCACATTCATAGATAAGCTAGGACGATACAATTTATGGTTCCATATAAACAAAACATTTCAACCAGTACTCAAGTCAAAGGGAGTTCAGGATGTGTTTTGCTGAACTAGAACCTTGCTAACTAAGACACAGCTTATTTTATCAATTGACTGACATGTGTTTCCTTGCAGTATTTATTCCTTAGGCACAAAATTACCAAATTTATGTATTATATACTGTTAAGCAAAACTCATTTTATCTGAGCTTCAGGTCTGATTTGTTTTTGTAGAATTGGTCTCTTTTCTGGCTACAAGAGATTCTACCTAAAACAAGCTGCCCAGTCCTCAGTGTCCACAAACTTAATTATTTTAAGCAATTCTTACACAAGGAGACTGACACTATAGCTATCACTTTTTTATAAAGCCTAGCCAGACAGCACGTGAAACCATATGGCAAATTTTCCTATTTATACCTAAGAATCCAATCTCAACTTCTGACTTCTGTTTGCAGATCACCAGGAATACCTGCTTTAGTATTGATGAAATACTTGTGTAGATCTAAATGTTTAAGGGAGAGTAAATATTATTAGTAATACATATGCTGAGTCCAATACCAACAAGGTATTTCAGTATTGGTATAATGCAGATTGTTAGGGTTGTAAGGCACCATTAATGCTTCTTTAGTAAACATCTATATTCTGTCACCAGGTTAATATTAAACTCAGTCTCTTGTGGCTTAACTTAAGTGAAGAATTCTGCAAATAATTCAGCTCATGCCTTAAATATAAATTTATGTTTTAGTTCCCCAGGATACCTACTAAATCACACCTAGAATTAAGTCTGCAGGTGGCTACACAGGTTTAGGTACAGTTATGAACCTGCTTACAAACTTTCACTAACATAATTCAACCAGTTTAACTTTCATCTTTTATCATTTTGGTACATGTATGAATGCTTGTGCAAGATTACTAGCATTATTGCTTTAATTTACTACTAATGTCTCTGCCTGACATGCTATGGAAGTCAAGCAAAAATTAAAATTAAACCTTCTAGTAATAGCTTGTTATGACAAACCTTAGCGGAATTCATAATTATGCAGAGAACTCCCTTTAATCCTCAGTGATGTCAAGTTATGTATAGGAGGTGGGGGAAGGTGTTCCACTTAATCCAGTCTATTCACATTACCACTCAGCTCTCCTGATTGCTTAAAAAAAAAATGAGTGAACTTGCATATGAATAAATTCATATTTAAGAACCATTAAGAAAACTTTGACCAAAAAATAGCTCCGACTTGTTTTGATTTGTCAAAAGCCAACAAATATTCACTTAATTTGGTAGCATCATTTTTTGCTACGTAATAACTAAATGTGAAGTAAGCTGTAGTTTACAAAAGTGTTCTAGGACTGCTCTGACTGTAACTATCAAAACAGGATGTCAGATGCAGTTTTCCTTTTGCGCTTACTGACTTTGAACTTCCATTTTTACCTTTGCATCTATTTCTTCAGCCTTTTCATTGGCTTCCTGCTCAATGAAAGCCATCATATGCTTGATCTGTAACAAGAGRGAGAAAAGAAAGTATTTTCTGTTGGAAAGGACTTTGATGAGAGGAAGTATGTATATATTTCTCATTTGTACAGTAGGCCCCTCCATATCCATTTACTAATTCATATAATGTTGTTTTTCAAGGAAATTAAATTAAGCATACAGGTCAAAGAGTCAGTTCATCTTAACACAGATTATAAGAAAATTAATTTTTTTTTTCAACTAATTCTATATAATGCTGTTTCACTGGCTTTCATTAGACGAATGTACTTTAGATATGCAACTATACCAAAAAAAACCCAAGCCAAAAGTAAATTTGTATAAATGTGAGGCTGGGTATTTTCATTCTTCACTAGTGAGAACAACTTTTTTCCCCCTGGGATTAGTTTAAAAAAAAAAAAAAAAAAAATCCTCACACAGCAAAATTAAAGTAGTCTGTTTGTTTGTTATGACATTTACATGAAACATAGAAGATTAACATAGCATCCATGCTCTACATCAGGCATAGATGGCATCTGAATGAACCTGGGCCTTCCACACTAGATGACCGGTGAAGCAAAGCAAAGGGATACTGACCACTCTGGTCAGATCTGTACAACCAGAAGTTCCTTTACACACCTGAGAAATCTTTCTTGAAAAAATGTAGTAAATTCTGTAAAGACTTACAAGATCATTAAAAAATGCTGCTATATGGTTCAAGTCAAAAGGACTTTATAAAGTAGTTGCATATTAGTTCAGAGGAGCTGGGGAAGGAGACAGATAGCAGCGCTAGTTGATCAAGACCACATCACATATATCGCATGCTGCTTTAGAGCCTGATATGCACTAATATATTGCACTTGACGAACCTTTTTGAAACCACCTCAAAACACTATAAAGCACAGGTCCAACAGCTTAAAGACAAGGAAAGCAATTATACTGAGTTCTGCTTATTTATCACATGCCTTTCTGTGACCAGGCCTAAGTTTAGGTTCACATTTGGGGCAGACCGTAAGGACTCGTGCCCGACCAAACTGCAACGTTGAACAGGTATAGCCATTTTGAAGGGCAGGTGGAATGGACCATATACTTGAGCGGAGCATAAAAACCTGCTGACTTTTTGCTTGCACTTAGTGACGAGACACATTTTGCAGACAATCCCGTCTGAATAAACTTGCATGAAAGATTCTATTTATATAATCTCATGTTAAAATGAAATATTTTAAAGAGATAAGAAGGGTGCCAACATGAAAACTGAGCCAACGTGTAGAACAGCACTATGCCCGTATAGATGAAAAAACAGAAGTGAACAGACAAGTGGAAGATTTTAAGCATGTACAGTGGAAGAAGTGAACAATAATATCTACATCCTCAAAATCAAATCAGCAATTTTTCTTTTAATTCCAGTTTGCAACACTTCCAAGTGCATGTCCACCTACAGCATCAGTTTCCTACCCTGCTTGCCTGATTAGATGAGTGGTTAAACCAAGCTTTAGATCTACCTGCATTTTAGAAAGGACAAGAGAGGCATATAAAATCAGGAAATAATTTTGCTGAATAACTTATTGTTGAAGGAGGCTAAGAACTTTTGTGTAGCAGTAGTAACCCTTACATTACTGAGTCACTTCTTCCAGTTTGGTTTGGTTTCTGAATTATGGAAAAGTACTTTAAACAGTTCCAGGTGTTCCTGAAACGTTCTCTGCATAACGAAGAAGAATAAGATGGAAGCAAGCTGATATGGCATCCATTTCCCCTAGTCTGATAAGACTGAACAGCATTATTTCCTTCAAAATCTGTTCTACTGAAATCCCTTTTTGCTTTTCATAGAAATGAAAAAGAGATCCTAAGTGAGACTTTCACATCTATAAATAGGATTAGTTTTAATAACACTGAAAAAAGTATGTATTTTTAAATGAGAGATTAATTTTAAATGAAGTTAATAACTTTAGCATAGTAGTATTTCCTATAGAAAGGAAGAGAGGGTTCTTCCCATCAGTAGTAGCATGATTATCTTTTCCATGGGAAATTCTAGATGTTAGACTGGCTTTAGCTAGAAGCAACTAGCCAGMTTAGATGGAACAATCTATTAAACACCTTTGACAGAATAAAGCAAGCAAGTCTATCAATGGGAAAAATTCTTAATTAGAGATGATTTTCAAAGTGAAAATTATTGAAAGTGCCATGGCAGGTAGGTAAGAGTTCAGAGGACCAGTTAGCAAGTTCATACCGGATTTATACACATGCAGAATTGTCATGCCATCAGCAGCACTCTCTTTTCCAGTTAACAGGATCACCCTAGGCTCAGGAGTGTAAAACAATGACAGGAAAGTTGCAGATGTGAAATGCTATTAGCATTACATGTTCAGTATATCAACAGATCCTGAACTAACCTTTGAAGTTCAGGTCCATGGTGGCTGAGCAAGACCACCCCAGTGTCAGCTTTATTTTTATTATCTTCATGGAAGTGGCAGGAAAAAACAAACAAGCTTTCCGGATAAAAGGCAAGATAATGTAGTGTTACAATTCCCCTTTTGCAGAAAGATAACCTACTGATTTTACTTTCAATGTGATGCTTCCTTGCCAAGAGACTATGTTTACTGAATGAGAAAGTGAGACACGAAGCATTTATGATGCAAAGGACAAAGGGAACTTGGCTGATCTGCTCATCACCTGTAGGAAACTCCACATACCAGCGCTGACTGGATCCGTGCGGTCTTTAACACGGCACACCATTTTCAACGCAGCTCAAAGCAGCTTTTCTAGGCAAGGGCAGTGTTTAGTGTCAATAAGGACAAAGTGTCCTGCCTCAGGAGGAAGTGTCCACAGTCAGACTTTAGGGTTGTAAGTTTCCATTGCAAGAGAAGCCCAGGTTGCACTACTTTGCTTAGGATATAAAAGTGAAAAAGGCATTCAAGAATGCTGAATAGCCTACCCAAATGCTAAGTTACAGCTAATTAGATGCAGCATAGCTATAAGAAAAAAAGAGAYGGAAAGTCCTTAGAGAGCAACATCTAAAAAGACAGTGCTTATCTAGGGCAATGTATTTATCTGCCTTAAAGTGCAATTAAACACTGTAGATAGCAAAAAGGCTACTCATGATCCCTTTCATTATAATCTGGCATAATAGGTCATCAAAATGCTTCAGCAAAGTTCCCCAATGAGTGGCCAATCAATCCTCCCCAGTGAGTGGCCAGGGAAAAATTCACTTTCTTCAGACACTTCTCTTTCTCGCTAAGATTCCCAGAGATCTTTCCCCTTCACCAACCCTTGCTTTCACAGGAGAGCACCACTGTTCCACCCGCAGAGCAGGAGACCCTATTCCACAACTAAAACGTGAATCAGCCGCAGCTGGCTGCAGCCGCTTCTGCTGTTGCAGGGTTCAGAGCTGTCAACATCCCTCCCGCTCCAACTGGCCTTTTACCAGCCGGACGGCCCTTCAGCTCAGGCACACCTGAACCCCACACCTAGCACGGCTTCAGGGCAATGAAGCTGCCTGGAAGCTCCCTCCGCCGCCCTGGCCCAGCCCTCGGTGCCTCTCTCCTCACGCTGGGTCCGTCCTGTCAGCTCCCCCCCGGCCCCGGCCGGGCTGAGCGCAGTGTGGAGGAGGCAGACCCAGCAGCGGCCCCAGTGCCTCTCTGGGGCCTCAGGCTCGCGTTCGGGCTGGGGCCCGCGGTCCTACCTGCTTCTGGACGTCGGCATCGCTGAGCGCCATGGCGGCGGCGGCGGCGTTGGCGGCGGCGGGGCTCGAGGGAAGGCGGTTGGGGCAGTTGGCGACCGCGAGCAGAATCAAATCCGGTTCGGGTCACAGCTGATGCGGCTGCCGCTGTGTCACGCTGCCCCGCCCACCTGCTCCTCCGGGCCAATAGAAAGCTGAGCCCTGGCTGGTGTCACGGGGGCGGGTCGTTGCGCGCGGCAGACTGCCATCTTGTGGTGGGGGACGGGTGTTGTCTTTAGCGCTCTTCATGGCTGCAGGAGGGGGCTGCGCCGCGCCGCCTGTCCTGCCGGGGGAGAGCCCCAGCGCGGCCGGCCGGCCGGCGTGGGGGGCTTCCGTCGCGCCTCCCTCCGGCGGCAGAGGCGGCAGCTGCCCCTGAAGCCCGGCCGGAGTGAGGCAGGCGGGTCCGATCGGCCTGCCGCCGCGCAGGTGGCAAGCCTTGGGGGGACAGGCTTGGACGTCAGAGTTCAGCCTAAGAGTTCAGGGGCGCTGCGTGCAGGAGGTGAAGTAATCTTTCCCTGGTGCGTGGTGCTGTTAAGGCTTTGCTGGGAATACCGTGTTCAGTTTCAAAAAGAGCTGAGCTACTTCCAGGAGACGCTGTAATGTGTTCAACTTGTAGCAGAGAGAAGTTAAACATGGGGAGAAACTTGCRTATAAGGCCCTAAAGTAGATTTCTTTTGGCAATGCTTTGGGCTCCCCATCATAGGAAGCTTTGATATCTCAAGGTCACTTTCAGCTGTCAATTGTATAAAGCTGTGAAATGCTATTTATAAAATCTCACTCTTTTTCCAGCAGAGAGAGATGAAACTGGCCTTTTCACCCGCACCTGAGATGCGGGGTAGTATTAAGGAGCACGAAGAGAAAAGCAGGAGGAGGCAGGAAACAGGTGGCCGAGGGGAGGGGAAGGACGGCCTTGCAGCAGGGAGGCTGAAGGTCAGGCTGCCRGGGGGAAGCAGCTTACCGGGAGTCTTGCAATGGGCCCCTCAGGCTGGTTGTGCTTTTATGATTAGCAGTTATGGCACCAGCATTCCATTGTAGGAATACATGGTCGGGATTCAAAGCATTGTTATTATTATGTTGTCTTCTGTCATTTTRTGATCCAGAAATGTTCAGGACCATTTTCAAATGATGTGCTGATTCTTCAGGAGTTCTATTACTGCTTCCATTGTTTTCTTCACGGCAAATTTAAAGCAGTCTTCATAACCTGTAACAGTATTTGTTTATTCTAGCTGGCAGGAAGCTTGTTTCCACTCTGCAGGTGCATTTACTGGAAAAAATAGAACTGTTCCTTACAAATCAGCATCAAAGGTGGTATTTGTCATATCCACGCTTCTTCCTGGCTTATTTCTATTTCCTTTATTTTTCCTGTACCCTTTTTTCAATGTGAAAAAGCTTTTTATAAAAATTCGTTTATAGTTTTTTTTTCTCATATTGCAATTATGTTACAATGCAGGGAGAAAACTTGTATTTTGGAGCTTGAGAACGTTTTACTATTATTTCAGTCAGAATCTAAGTAATATTACAACAGCCGGAACTTTATCCAGCCTTAGGGGCAGCTTGCTGTTGGAGACTCTGACCCAGCTAACCCATCGTGAGCCTATCGTCGTCTGGACTGGATTAGGGCCGCGGAAAATAACCGCCGTCCGTTATTTTCCTCACCATCTGCGAGGAAGACGCGAAGGGGTTAATACGCCCTAATCCTCCGGTTGCGTTTTCCTTTTGTATTTGCGCCTTTGGGCGCGGGAAACCCGATCAGGCCGGTGGCCGCCCCGGGAGAGGGGCTCCCCTGCCCCCTGCCTTGCCCTCCGGCCCCGGGTGGGGCAGGGCCGCGCCCCCCATGGCCGCTGCCGAGGCGGAAAGGCCGGGCAGGCGGTCGCGCCTTTTCCCGCCCCCTCGGGAAGTCACGTGGCGGGAGAGGCGTCCTGCCGGGCCGTGACGCGCGACACAAACTGCTGTGACGTGATRCCTCCTCCCCGCCCCTCCATCATGGCGGCGGCGGCGGCAAATTAGGGCAGAGCTCGCACCGCCTCGCGCGCGCGCGCGCGCGCGCCCACCACCCCCGGCGGACCGACCCGGAGCAGCGCCGCTCCTCGCCCGGCCCGCCCGCCCCCTCCTCTCCCTCCTCCTCCTCCTCCTCCCCCCGCCCCCTCCGTGCCCCGCGGCGCTCGCAGGTGAGGAAGGGGGTGGGAGCGGGCGGGTTATTTATTTATTTTTCCCTCGCGCCCCCGCCGGCCGGGAGTTGGGGCGAGGGGGGGGGGAGCGGGCACGAGGACGACGCGGCCGTTGGGCAGCTCGGCGGCCGCGTGCGCGCCTCCTCCCCTTCCCCCCCCCCCCCCCCCCCCCCCCCCCCCCCCCCCGGCCGCGTTGTCTGTGAGGGGAGGGGGGAAGGCGGCGGCCGCCGCTCTCCGCGGGGTCGGTGGCCGGAGAACTTCCCCGCGGGGGCGGGGCGCAGCGGGGCCACGCCCCTCGGCGGCTGTTGCCCCCCGCCCCCGCCGTGACTGGGGCCGAAGGACGCGTCCCGCCGCGCCTGGGGCAGCCCCGAGGGCCGGCGGCGGTGTCCCCAGCGCGTCCCTGGCCGGGCCGGGCCCCGCGGTGTGGGAGAAGGGGCTGTACCCCCTCCGCCCCCCGGCAGCTCCTGAAGGGCGGCGGCAAGGAGAGCCGGCGGCTTCTCAGCCGCAGGGGCTGCGGCCTGCCTGCCCGTACCTGCCGCTGTAGCGCGTAGGCTGTGGCTCCCGCACGGACCCCGCCGGCTGACTCATCCCGGCTCTTTGCTCCTTGCCGTTCCTGCCCAGATATAAATATCTCATTCATCGCCGTAGTAACTGAGTAGCTTACGCTGCGCTCTCGCAGGCTGCTCGTCCGCTCCGGCTCTGCGTTTGTCTGGTGCTGCTGAAACTTAGAGCGAGCCCAGGGCATCTGCCTTACCTGCCTGTCCTCTTGTTCACTTTCAGATCCAAATAGCGCCTGGCAAATTAAAAAAGAAAGTGAATGGAAACTTGTGAATGAAAGCTGGCTTTGTAATGATTTAATATTGTGGTAAGACAGTTTAAGCTGGAAAAGATTGAGAACCTTTATAGTAGATAACTTGTGTAGTTTTTGTTTTCCTTCCTAAAAGAAAAATTAAACCATTTGCCTAGAATGCTCACTTAATTACATTTCCCTCTAAGGTCGGCTAAAAGCACTGCCCAGATAAATGACTATCGTATTTTCCAGTATTTCTGTCCATGAAGTGCCACTAGAGGATCAGTAATGGATGCAATATTGATTCATTTCCAGTAGAACTGACATGTTTGAACTCAGTAGTTCTCAGCTTATTAAAAAAAATCTCCTAGTCATACCATCGTATATTGTTGGAAAAGTACTGTGAAGAATTTATCTTCCAACATGATCGTGATCGGGTGCTTTGGAAAGTTCTACCTGTTACATGAAGTGTTTTCAGAGACAAACTGCTGCAAGGTTAAACTAGTCCGCACATGCAAGTCTCATCCAAAATCCCCACACAAGCCTTCTGGTAAGGTTGCAGAGCACTTGAATGTTTTCCATCTTGTTGATGTGGGGTGTGGTTTTGTAGACCTGCAACTCCTTGAAATTCGGTACATTTGGATAAAGAGCGCCATATAAATGTAAAGCTGTAGATTAGGGTGAACTGAGAGTGGTTGCCTGTTGCAGAGATTGATATCAGGAGGATGACCCAAACCTGTGAATATATCAGTGGCACGCTGCCCTAAAAATGATTTGAACTCCGGTGCTGCCGTTTTGTTGCCTTGTTAAATCTCCCTGTCCGTGCTTGGGTGAACACTTGCTGACTGAGACCACGCGTGCTTTGAAATAATTCTCCAGCAGCAGGAAGCATTCTGCTAGAGCGGTGGTCTAGGATGATTAACTTTGTAGCTGGTAAGTGAGGCTTGGTAACCTGGGCTGTAGCTGGGAACTGCATCCAGTCCTAGATTGACTCCATTTTCAAGTGGGACTTAACTATGGTCATGGTGRTGGTGTTATTTGTAAAAAGAAGGCAATCTGTGACTGCACTGTTGTTTCTGGACCTATGTTTTTAGTGTATTAGAAATTGGTAGCGATGTTGATCACCTACTGTTTTGTTTATAAACATGCAGCAAAATACTTTATAAGGCTACAGCTCTAAATGCAAAAGGCAAGTTTCTGACCTGCAACAGTCGAATAGATGCGCAGTAGATCTTGGTGGCAGCTGGTGAACTGTTCTTAGGGGCAGTATCGCAATGTTGTTGCATTTTGTCTTTTGAATGATGCACGATAAACGTAGCTTGATGCACGCTAGGATTTTGCGGGTAAGGACTAAAACATAGCAGAGCGTCATTGCTAGGGGATTATATTCACTGTATTCATTGGTAGACTTGCGTTGCCCATTATCTAACGTGTAACTCTTCTGTGGATTAGGATGTGACAGATTGCAGGAGGAAATGTCAGTCTGACTGGAACTCCTGTTCTCAGGTCAGTTGAGCAGCTCAGCCCACATCAGACAAGTGACAGCAGGGTCGGAGGAGTAACAAGCTAAGTAAGCTTCAACAGGTGTAGCCTTTTATTCTCCCAAGGGTGCAGGAATTAAGAAGGGTGAAACTTTTTGCAGGGAGTAATTGGTAATAATTTTGATCTCTTGAGCTTTTTAAGAGGCAGTATTCTTGCAGTGAACCTGTTACACCAGAAGTAACCCTCTTGCCCTTGCTTTGAGGCTTACATAGTCTGTATAATGCCTTATTTCCTCTGCTCCATTACATCTCCCATACAAGCCTTTGTCTTATTTTCTTAAACAGTTTCTGGGCTCTCTTCCATTTTGCTCCTGTAGTGGAAAGCTCTCCTTCCTCTGGTCTGGTCTCTCAAGCTGCGTGTCCTTTTTTAATCCCACTCATTCCTGAAAAATGGCCTTTTCTGAGATATTCACAGTATCTGAGTCAATATTTCTCTATTTCTTTTTGTAAACAAAAACAGTCATTCACAATTCAAAATGAGTAATTCAGTTGCTGTGCTGTGGGCTTCTCTCAAAGGAGGACCAGTGATTCTGAAGTGCATTTCCATTCTTTTATGTGAAGCTGAAGATATTTCTTCCATTCAAGTTCTTAAGTCTCCCTTCTCATTTCAGTATAAAACTACTTCCCAGAATATATTGACCAAAGTGATTACTTTTTTTCATCCAAAGCTTTTTCTTCTTCATTCTTTTCCCAGGGAAACATTAACCACTATTTAAATAAGCTGTGGTCTGATTCYCTCTCTCTCTCTCTCTCTCTCTCTCTCTCTCTCTCTCTCTCTCTCTCTCYCTCYCYYCCCTCCAGAGGTGCTGAGCTAAGCATGCTGAAATTTTCATGAATTAGGCCTCACTGTTGCACATGGATCACTGTGCTGGTATGGAGTCTCATGCTTGTTTTGATCGACTGTTTTTTTCTTTCATTTTCTGCGTTGATTTGGAATTATATTTTGAAGAATAATCTTTGTTACATATTCAGACCTGTTCTTTGATCCACAGCGCAGCATCTGGATGTCTCTGGACCATCCATCAGACTGATTCTTTCAGGACAGATCAGTTCAGGTTGTCTGGAAGGGCTCCCATTCACTGTGTAGGCGTCGCGAGAAGGGTGTTGGTTTCAGGATTGTGGGTCTCTACTGAACAAACCAGAACTGAAACGTGCTGGGGAGCTTTTGCTTTTTGGTGAATGGCATCTTTAATACCTGGTGATGTGAACGTGTGATGTGGTGATGGCATCTGGGGATCTGGTCTGAAGAGCCTTGTTAAAGGATCCTAAAGTCTTCTGAGCAGTTATTTTTTCCAAATCTCCCTGCTTTATGAAAGTCTCAGTTTATGGAAGTGGCTGAAGGGTAACTGTGTATTGTGCAAAAGTTATGCTTATCCTCTGCTATAATTTCTTACGTTTCTGAAGCATGATACGTTGCCTGTAGAGCACTCTGGGATGGAAGAGGCAACATAAATGTAGGATTACTGCTCCAAGGGAAGAGGGATGAGTGTTGGCTCAAAGTTTCGACATTGGTTCCTTCCTATATAAATCACTACTTTGGTTCAAGCCATAGCAAARCCTTAACCGAATCTTTCTAGTAAAGGATTTCAGGCATTTTGAAATACATGGCAAGAGGCAGAGCTTCCAGAGTATAGTCTTCATGAAAGAGTCCTCTCCTGTTTTCAATACTGAATGAGTTTCAGAAACTAGAGTTGCTAAAGATTAACGAAAGAACGCTTAGCCAATTTTACACCAACTCTTTTCCTTTTGCAGCTTTTAGTTTGACGGATAATTTTTTCTTTGCCAAGCTACCTACTCACACAGTAACCATGCTACAGCACAGTTATGGTTCTGTTTATCCTCAGTAACCAGTTGTACTGCTATTAATCTGAATTCCTTTCCAGGGAGGAGGGGGTTAGAAGTTAGCCCAGACATCTTGCATAGCTAGGCAGATCAATGCTTTTCTTTTGCGTGCTCTGTTTAATATTATTATTCTTCTTAATCTTGAGGCTTCATTTGCAGATTGTGCTTTAGTTTGGGAACCTGGTTCTCTCTCTCAGTCTCAAGGCATTTCCACTGTAAGCAGGAACCCTCTTGAGATGTTCCAACTCCTGTTCTGTGTATATAGCATTTTTCTCATTCGAACTCCTTTAAGCTTTAAACTTGGTTTAAATATTTCTTCTAAATGTAACTGCACTCGCACACTAGTAAATTGTCTAGCCCCTTTGGTATCTGTTAAGTAGCTGTTCTGTAGCATGAACTTTTCTGCATGCCCTTCAGTTAGACATCCATTCTGATGGCCMAGAGTGGACTACTACTTGTTTGGGAATGACTCTTTGAAGTGATGGAGGACGTAATTTTGGGAGTTTATCTTAAAGCCCTAAATATTGTTATTTGATTCATCAAGTAGATTGTGCGTTGGAAGTAGTTATCCAGACTGTTCCTAATATAAAGAGCTAAAAGATGTTGATTAATTGGAAACTTCCTTTCAATCTGTTGCATGGCTTTTTCCCCACTTTCATGTTGCCTTCTGAAATATGGGTTTTTTCCCCCTTGTCCTTTATGGCTGTTTTTAATTTCTCTCTACCTTAGTTTTCCATTATTGGAAAAACTTCTTATTTGGATGTTTGAAAAAAGCAACTAAACAAATAAAGTAAAACAGGGAAGTTCTTTGGCCAAATGTTGCTGTTAGGTGTGGATTTCTGTTTTGTAAGTATTAATGTCTGGGTGAGAAATCCAGGACATACAACCATCTGTTCTTCCAGTCCCTACAATGAATGTGGAATTTCCTCTGTTGACCATATGTTTTCCATTGCCGTTGGAACAGTAAAATGAATTCGAGGCAATTGTGGTCACTTTTTCTGCATTCAAATTTTTAAGCATCATAATAGAGAATCTGAGAAAGCAGAAAAAAGAGAATTGCGAAAATACTTATTGGAGGCTTAGGGGAAGAGAGACTCCTCGGAACCTGTCTTTTTACCTCAAATTGTAGTTAACTAAGTCTTCAGAATCCCTCAAAACCTCTTCGCATGAATACATGTGTATTTTTGTGTGTGGTTGAGTTGGGAGGCATGGGGMGGCAGACACATGGTGAAGAACTGTTCAATCTGCTTTAATGTGAGAGTATGTATGCCAAGCAGGAGTGAGAAACGCCACTGCTGGCAGCAGGCAGGCAGGGTGCTGGACTGGGGGGCAGTTGGTTTTACTCTCTAAGTTTCTTACTAAAATAAGAATGCATAGGATATCAGGGCAACAACCTGGATGTTACTTCACGATTGTTACATAATTCCTTGTTATGTATGAGTTCATGACCTATTGCAGCCTTATAAAAAACCAAACAAAACACTCTACTCTTTCCTTACAGTCTTCCGCAGTTACCCAGAGAAAACCCTACGTGCCCCATAACAGCACTGCTGCATTGCAAGCCAACCCGATGGCGTCCTCTACTGCTGTGCCTGTAGGATTTCACTATGAAACAAAATACGTAGTTCTCAGCTACCTGGGACTTTTATCACAAGAGAAGCCACAGGAGCATCCTCCTCCTTCAACTCAAGGTAATGTTTGCATATTCATCTGTAACTATTTACATATGCAACTGTATTTGCAATTAGTTCTTTAGCTGTTTGTGCATGGATGCAGAATGTTAGCCTGATATTTAGCATAATGCATCTCTTATTTTATTCATTTAAGATAATGGGAAGAGGTGCTGATGGAAACAAAGCTGTTTGTATTTAGATTACTGTTTTAATTTGAGCTATGCCAGGGCCGATTGGTGTTTATGAAGCAAGTAAGTGGTTTTAGTAGCTGTCTTGAGGTTAGGAGGGATGGATATATATTATCTTTGTTGAGCCATCTTGAGAATTTGAGCCCATGCTTTCTTTTTTTGGGAGGCAAGTGGAAGTAAGCAGGGGTGAGGTGGTGTTCACCAGCATAAACTGAGTGACGACTTGAGCAATCTCATGTGCTAAATAGTTTTGCCCTATTATGTTAACGCTTCTGTTGTTGTCAGTCAGTGGTAGTGCAGAGATGTGACCTGGCCTATGCTGCATCTATTTATTTATTTATTTTTAAGAAGTCAAGGACTGCATGGAGTCAGATAGAGTCAGATATTTCTTCCGGAACAGGTTTATGCATATAGGAGGTTAGGTAAATAAATAGGAGGCAGAATAAAAGAAGTTTGATAGATTGTGTTTCACATAAACCTAGGTAGTAAAACTTTCTTTGTTTTGCGGTGGCAAGCACTTAAACAATGTTGTTTGTCAGGATTGTTTCGGTGGCTTGTCACTTCTTAATGACGTTTTAGTCACTACTAGTTCCTGTGATTCAGAACTTACTCTGATGAAAGGAGTATTAAAAAAAAAACAAAGACAGTCTTCAGAATCTTTTTTTTTTGAACAAGCATTTAATAATGTATACTCTGTCATTACTGAACTTGCCAGTCATGAAGTGAGAAATTCCTGAAAAGAAAAGATAGCATCAAAGTTATGACAGAAATGATTTTATCAGTTTGGCACTAAAGCATATAGCGTATGCTGGTTATATTATATGTTGTTTATAAAGTTAATCTTAGTATATTTAAGGTATGTCTGTTACTTCCACTTTGACTGCATCTGTGTTCCATGAAAGGAGAGGCACCTTAGTGCCAAGATGCTGTTTCATAAAACCCTTTGTTGGAAAATGTGCTTATTTTAGCAATAATGTCTCATTCTGAATATCCCATCTGGGATAACTGGGCTATAACTGGAAATGTATTGAGTACATATAAAGCCATAATGTGGAAGAGTCTGCTTTGTTCAGTAAATGCAAGATTCAGAAAGGAAACTGTTGGTCTTAAAGCTTTTTTTTAATAATTTGGCTGTAGTTACCTTTGAAATATTTGCACATTGAGGGGAAACCTTTCAACTGATTCTTATTACTGAAACCTCTAAGAAATATTTGAATTAAAGAGCAGTATTAAAACTTTATAAAGAGGAAGCTACAAATGCTTAAATAAAAAATTTGTAGTCAGTTAAGAGGACTTTTAAGCTCCTGAGTAAAGGTAATTGTTGAGTCTACTTTTCAGATATTATTTAGATATGTTAGCTTGTGTGACAGCAGGCTGTAGTTGGATTTGCTATTAAAATACTCTAAAGCATTGAAACTTTCCAAATATGTTCTTTCATCCTTGTTGCTCTAAACCTTCCCTTCTAAACAGGAAATTCTCCTACATTTCCCCACCCTCGCTCCCAAAACCAGACAGTGAGCACAACTTCTCCTCTCCTGGTCATCTTTCACTGTAATTAGATCTCTCTCTCAGACTTTTTACTGCTTTCTGATCAAAGCCCCTGGATAAAATAATTTTCCCTTACTTTTGATCTGCCATGCTGTTTCTCACTCTGTTTTGTAATGCCTTGGATGGACTTCAGGCTGTTATCAAACTAAGTGCAAACACTTCATCCTTCTGCTTCAGGATTTGTTTCATTCTTTCCTAACTCACTTCTCCTGTTGCTTTTCTGCTTTCCAGGCTTCCAACAGCTTTCATTTGTCTGACAGTTACTTTTTAAAAATCCTTTCTCCTACTTCTTCTTGCTTGTAACTGAACAGCTGTTTCAGCTGCACTGCCAGGGTATGTGTGGTAACAGCCGTGTGTTTATCTTGAAGTACTGTATGCATCTTCTTTGAATATTAAATAGTTTATATATACAGTCTGTATCCTTGTTGTCTGGCACGTGGCTGATGCTTGCTTGCGGAGAGCTGTACCAAAGCACTCTGCTCTATATGCTCTATATTCTCCCCTAGGGAGACAGCGAGAGAAGCAGCAGCCCATAATGGATATTACCTGCACTGCCTAATGCACTGCTGGAAGGTAGCTGGGTATTACAGAAAGAAGCGTGGTCTGAGAAACCTGGTTAGAACAAAAGAGATGTGAAAGCCAGTAAATGAAAATGAATAGTTGTTGTGTAGAATCCCATCATGAGGAGGAAAATTCTGGGTTTTGGTAAGGAAGACATATGAGGGGTAATAACAGTATGACATTACATCGTGCTTGTCTGTGTTTTTCAAGCACCGTCATCAACCGTTGATGCGATATCTTGACTGATCCCAAGTTCCTTTCATTGATGATTTCTGTGGTACTTTAAAACACTGGTCAGTAGTCTTTCTACTCTCTATGGCTGAACGCTGTTCATTTGTGAATTGAGAGGATTCTGATACAAAGTACCTGTCACTTAATCTTATTTTGCTTTAATTTGGTTATTGTGCTGACAGACCTTTCATGGGAAACAATTGAAGCAGTGATGTTTGGCTATTGCCTGTTTCTATTTTAGTTGCAGAACGCTTCTCTATTTTATGTGTTTCATTCATCTGAGGTATTGACTCTGGTATATGGTACTTTCCCTTCATATATTTTTCTTAGATCCAAATAAGTCCTTACTCTTTGTCTGATTTCTGTGTCATATTACAATATCAGGGGAGTATCCAGAAAGGCTGGCTTTGTCCTCACTGTGTTAATCTCTTCCGTCTCCTTCAGTATTGGAGCGTGAGGGACTCCTCTAGAGGGCGGTTCAGAGCAGGATCCTAATGACAGCCACCTTGTATCACCTGCTGGAGGACCTTCTCTCTTTCCATTGCATGTATACAGAACATGGGAAATAAGGCACACTAGGTGTAGTTAGTATTTCTGTACCTCCCTGGAGTCTCCTTCTACAGCAGACTTCCAGATTTCAGTGAAGTTTCAACACTCCAGTTAAACTAGAAAATGTATCTGATGGCTCAAAAAAAACCAACCAAAAAAGCAATCTTTCCCAACAGGAGTGGTACTATTTTATCTCTGCTAGAACTGGTAGGAGAAATTGAATGCTTTTGTCCATTCCCCTCCCTTTCCTCCTAGGGTCATCTCCCCCAAACATGTTTTCCTGCATTTCGTACTAGAGAGTTCTTTTTCTGATGTATGGTTTTTTGTTCCAAAAACTCAGATAAGAGTAAGTCTTTAAGATATTTGTTAGATTTCATGTTAAAACTTCTCTTTTTTTGCAGACATAATATGCTTTACCGGAGCAATGGCTTTCGGAGGGATTTTATTTAGTAAAGAGAAAACTCAGACAACTTACATAGAGAATTACCTCACTGTATTTCCTTTTGGAGATCTCTTGGTTGGTCTTGATTTTGTTGCAAGAAAGATGGCTTCAGTTGCAAGAGCTAAAAACACTTCTGACTTCAAGCAAAGAAGGCTGATCTTTAAGTCAACATCTGATTACTACTTCAAAAGTTTTATTTAGATAGCTGCTTTTCAGTGCAGGGACTGAAGAGAGAACCATCCGCAGTATTCCAGGCTCTTGAAAGACAGACAGTTCTATGGGACAAACCAGTCTTTTGACATTGCAGCTCTATAGCATTCTGTAGTGGATTTCAGTGTAGTATTCTGTAGTGGATTTCAGTGTCTCCAGAGGAAAATCCAGCAAATTTAACTGGGCAATAATTTGAGAGATTACTTCTATTGCAGTTTTGGCAGAATAGTGATTCTGCATAGCACCCTCTTCAGTTTATTTAAAGCAAAGTCCGTTAGCAGTAGATTCTGTTACTTTTTTGGTAGGTTTTCGGGTAGATGAATAATGCAAATTGCTCGGATAAATYTGATAAACACACATGATAAGATATCCATCTGTGTAAGTTCATGTGGTTTGAGGCAACAGATRAGTACAATTATTTAAAATGTGCGTGGAAACTCTCGTTATCTGTTTATTAGATTGTGGAGAGATGCTTTAGTATTTTTTCAGAACTCTTGTAGTATCTACAACTACTGGTTCATACAAAGAAAATAAATATCAAGTATTGGAAAACATTTCTACATTTTTTCCCCCTGAAGTTCACGCTCATTACAGAAGCTTCCRGTCTGCTGCAGTTGTTAGTGCTACTTACTTTTTAAGTGAGTCAAAGTACTTTGATTTTGTGATTCAATATATTTGTATTATAAAAGCTTCTTTATGTTTCATCAAGGATTAATTTTTAGTGTATTTATGGTTTTTAATCTGCTTCCCCATGGTTTGACCCTATCCCATGAGCCTGTGGCTATAACAAAGATTCTGAAGGAAAGTAGTTTTCCTGTGTTTTCCTTGACAGGATGAGAAATCTTAAATAATCCCTTGGCTCACGTAGCATCTGGAAGATTTATAATCAATGCCACTACCGCATGGTGGCATAGAATACTGAGGAGGTGAACAAGGTTTTGACAGTTTCACAGTTTCCCTGAGGTGCATACTATCCACAGTACTTTAATCCAATTGTGCACAATGTTCTTTTGACCATTTATTATCTGTTTTGGAATTGCTGTATGAAGTGCTGTATATCTTCAATGATCAAGCCATTTAGTGGTTTCCCACACACATTTCTTAGCAGTGTTGAACTGGGATATTGGGAGAAATGGGTTTTACATTTATTTGTTTACTTGCTTCAGTCAGAAGTGAATTCTTACATCTCAGGAAACACATTTATAGATAGGCAGAGATGGTCAGGTTTCGTGCATTGTGGGTGAGCTCAGGGCTCCTTAGTGGCCATCCCAAATCTAACAATAGTACCTCTTTTATGTGGTTTTGACTGTCATGGGTGGGTTACCTGCTGTTGCAAGATTTTCTGTCATTAGGTGGCTGTTGGAGTGGCTGTTGCAGAATATCTTGGTTTTCTTTGTACTCCATCCCTGTATCTTCACTTACCCTTCATAGTACCTATTGTTGGTCTGTAGATAGTGAAGGAGTTTCTGAGGTGTTTTTAGCTTAGATGAGCAACTCGTTCCTTAGAAACTTTCCTCTTAGGGCAAAACATACCTACTTTGGCTGAAGAGTCACAGTCTGAAAAGCTACATCAGACCAATCCAGTTTATGGTGATGGGGGACTATTTCCTGAACCGAGGCAAGGAAGGGGAGCTCTTGGGGTGTGACTTGGAGAAGAAAGATCTCCCTCTTGGAGAAGAAAGATGTCCCTCCAGGAATGTGAATTCCCACTTAATTAAGCTTCCTCTCTGCCCACAAAATAATAGACTACTAGTTGGCAATGTCTCGTCTCTTTTTGGTTCTTAATATTTTGGACTTTTTTAGTTTCTTTTAAGTTGAGCCTTCTTACAGTTTATGAAGAGCTTCTTTTAAACATCTTTTAAAATCAAGGGCTACATCAGTGTATGGCTGTCTGTGTTCTGGAGTTTGCTGGGGTAATGGATATACTTTTCATTAAAGGAAACAGATGAACACATTTGTAAAGAGATTTCTTATATTTTTGTCACTTCTCAGTGCTTGCAGAAATTTTAGACTCTTTTTCTCATTGTTTTAAAAAATCTGAGGTGTTAAACAAATACTAGAATGATGCAGAAAGTAAATTTTTAAGTCAGTGTTAACTATACAGAAGGTAATATAGAAACCTAGGAGAACTTGAAAACAGAGATATTGGTAAATTAAAATTACAAGCATGAAAACAAAAAAAATCAGGAGCAATCTGTGACATCAAAGACTTTCTTTTTCATTGACCCTGCATTCACGTGAACTGAGAAGACATAATACCTTTTCAGTCTCTCCTTATAGTTGCTGTTGTCTCTTGTTAGTGGTAGTTTGACACAAACACTGTAGAATCAGATGTGCAGGCTCTCTAGCTCTGATGAATGACTTCCCATCCCTTCTCCCGGGATCAAACCTGGGGAACGGGTTAGTCTTGTATTGTTACTAAACTTCTGGAATGGCCTTATCGGTGGACTTTTACTGAAGCATTACATTTATTTAGTAGCCATAACACTGTCTGATTGTCAGTGATGCAGTGCTTGATGTACTTTTAGAATACGTTTTCCCCTACTTTGCAGGTTACCTCCAAATACATGAAAAACAAAATCTTAACAAGAACACACTTGTGCAAAAGGGAACATTTATTCCGTAAATAGAAAGTAGAATGTACTAACTTCTTCGTGTAGGACTGTGTAACAGAGGTTTGTTGTGTCTTTGGGTTGGGAAGAGGCGTTTCAGAGTCAGTTTACCAAAAGCTCGTAATAGGCAAACCTGTTTTTTCAGCATAGGAAAGTATTCAATGTTTATGGATCTTACACACCATTTCTGGTGTGACCATTTGCATTATTAAACAATTAAAATGTGTTCTCATCTACTAGAAGCTATTTTTACTGTTTCATGCTACCTATTTGCAAACTGCATTGGAAGTTGTCTAAAGGAGAAAAAGATACCACTCGCTTAGGACCTTTGCTATTGGAATACGCTGTTCTCCAGCATTGGGTGCAATTTTTGTTGGTAGGGGTCAACATACAGGAGATGCAGAAAGCTGAAGTCCATTGATAATTAGGGGAATAAACAGTGCAAAGTCACTGGTCCGGGAGGGGTAGGTTTTTGATGTTTTGGCATGACTGAATAGTCAGGTGCTATTGGAATCAGCAGCTGCTGCAAAGTTGTGGGTGTTACGAGATGGAAACCATTGACTGCAGCACTGATTATCTAAACAGCTCTTTTGTATGCTGGCAGCAATGGAATTTCTCTTCCTTCCATTTTCCGGGTGACTTATTATCAAGTATGACAGCTTGTCATGTGTGATCATCATCACATTAGTCCCGTGAGAACGGGTGCTCTTCTGAATACCCTCATCCCTTCCATATACAGGGTGAAGCACAGGTTAAAATAAGAGTTTGTACTTGCATATACTTGTTGCGCTTGACTGTGAAGCAGTGGTCCGGTCATTCAAAGAGGCGACCTTAAAGGGACTGACAAGGCATTAGTGAGTGTCTGTTCATTAACCAAAAGGAGGAACAGTTTGCTCCTCTCTGGGATTTATTGTTCAGAGTGGCAAAGGGAGACTGTTTGAGAAGGGATTTAAGAAGCTAAATAAAGTTATTCTGAACATGGTGATGATGATCTAACTGTGTGGTTAAGTAAAATGGAATTAAACTCACTATCTGTTGTTCCTTTAAACTGTTCACATAAATAAATGTAAACTTTTTACACTGACTTGTATATTGGTTTAGAAAGATTTTGTCTCACAGGTATCTGTTGAGCGCTGAGTTTTTAAGCACTAACACGCATTCAGTGGGTTGATTCTGTGGATTTTTAACTTACTTTTCAAATGTAGGAGACCTTGCAAGCTTATTGTCTAGTGGTTTTTTAAATACAGAAAATGCACAGTGTACTTCACTACACATCTGTGTGTGTTAACTAGTATTGTTGCTTTTATGGTTTTCACACACTCTGATATGAAAACTAGTGATACTGTGTGTCCATTATGGAGGAAAGGGGAAGGCGATACAACACTTTAAGTGAGTTTAAGCAGATTTAAATGGAGATGAACCGAAGGAAATAGTTGTTCATAAGACCACCAAATTATGATTTAGTGTGTTCAAAACAGGAATGAAGAAAGACGTGCCGGAAAGCTACACTGGGCGTTGCAGGACTTACCTGAAGATTTGGATGTGAAATATCAGTGATGAGGAAGAAATGAAGTCAGGTGATACCAGCATTACAGATACAAATTCTTTCCCTTTTTATTTTCTTCAACTGAGTGAAGAACATCTGTAGAGTGGAACGATGTCTAGATGCCCAGGTAGAGCTGTAGGCAGTTGGTGTAGGTGCAGAGAGGGTGAGATAGGTTGGAGAGTCGTCAGTATATGGGTGCATGAGTAAGAAACAGTGGACATGGGCAATGTTATCAGAAGGTTGGCCAGGAGGTGGTGTTTAAATCATGGGCACGAGAGAACATGAAGTCCCACAAAAGAATTCTAAGGAATATTCAGAAGTAAGAGAGCTAAGAAAATGTGTTTTGGGTAACCCAGTCACTGATGCTGTTGAAAGTAGCAGAGTGCAGGGCTAATGAGGACTGATAATTGACCCAAAACTTAGGGAAGGAAATGGCTGGAAGGGGGATTACTTAGCAAAGGGAAGTTTTGTGGTCGATTTTATTTGTTTTACTTACTTATTTCAGGAGTCATTTGATATGAAATTCACTTTTATATTCCTGTGGATATAACAGACATCCATTTTATCTCCAAGTAGGACATTTTAAGGAATTGAAAGAAAGGAGGAAGAACATTTCAGTGGTAGGCTGTTGATTCAGTGATGTTTGGTGAAAATAAGACAGCAGTTAATGGAACAGTTTTTGTAGTGTGCTTTAAGAATGGGATTTGAAGACATGCTTGAAAGCTGATGGAAGAAATAAAGATGAGCAAACCCAAAGAAAAAGCAGCTAAATAGCAAGAGTTTTGAGCTGGAACTCYGTCCCAGACATCTAGTCTTTCCATTAGTACCCATCCCATAAAGCAGTTACTTGAGTAGTTACCTTGCCATACGGCCTTATTGGAAAGGTTGACATTCAGCAGGCAGTTCCTTAAGATTCAAATGTTTTATATACCTTGGCTTGTTTGGAAACAGTTTTGTGTCTCTCTTTTGCTACAGCATAATAATTAAGGTGATTGAGAGTCTATGTAATCCTGAATGATATGGCTGAAACAACTTGTTACCAAGTATCTAGAGTCAGTACACGGCAAAATGTATTCGTGATCCCAAACCACAGCATGTGTACTTCTGGGGATATGCAGCCATTTCAAATTCCTAAATAACTTGATTAGGAGGTGAGAATTGACAACTGACTGACAATTGTGGGGTCCTTTGCCTCTAATATTACTTGTGAACCCAGTCTTAAATTATTTCATTGTAACCTGTAGACTCCTCATGAACAACGAAATGATGCACAGTTAATAGATTTCGGGACTCTTCATTGATGTCATTACATAGTTGCTCTGAGTATTTTTGTAGATTTTGGAGGCATCAGTATCAATTTTATGTTTTGCTACTAAAAATCAAGCTTATGCCTATGTCTGCTTTGCTTTGGTGTAGTTTGATGATGAGTGTATTAGTTTTAATGACTGGTTGTTTATGTGCCTTGGTTTGATTTTGGTCTTAAATTTAAGATAAGTTTGTTTTTAAAGCTGTTATATATTCTGTTTGTGGCTTTACAGTTCTAATTTTTTTTTAATATATTCATATTTAAGGCACCTATTCTATCTTGAATAGGCCTGGAAGTTTATGTGTTTCTGGGTTCATATAATAAAACTTTTGTAATAAGTGCCCTTAAGGGATCGTACTTTTTATGTTGCTGTCTGAAATAGAACTTTCACCTTGAATTCCTTTATAGTTAATATTTCAATATCATGTTCCATTATCTACCTTATTTGAAATACTACATTTGAATAATTTCTCTGGTTCCTTTTAGGGACTCAACAACAGCTTATGGCACAACATGCTTCGGAGAAAGAGGCTTTGGAGAAGATTAAAATAGAAATTGAAGAGGAGCTAAAACGTCTTGATGAAGAAATCTTGGAAGGTGCTCTTCAGATTTTCCCATTTCAATCGATAATCTCTATGCCCTATAATGATGGTTAATTTGTAACAGGTACTCTAGTTAAAGAGATTTTTGGACGCATTGAATCTCTTTACCCTCCTCCCCCCACAAGATTTCTACACATTGTCACATGAAGTAAAATAGTTAAACGTTACTCTTTGGAGCAGTGGAGTCTAGCCAAAGCAAACAATTGAATGACATTTAATAGACTACTATAAATAATGAAATGTAAGCAGCCCTTAAGCTGCTCCAGCTGATGACAGAAATTAAATCATTCCTCAGCAGCTAACATTCAGGGGAGTGTGGACTTAAACCATCTGATTTCTCACTTCCACAGGTTTATTTTTTGTGACATGCTTTGACCTATAGATGTGGCTTTTATAGGACTCCCAGCAAGGGATGATTTGGAAACAATCTTTGCTTTGCATGTGTGTTGCAAATTGGAAATCTGAAGTAGAAAGGCTCTAGATCTGTTTATGTTCATCCATACAGACCTTTCTTAGAAGTTTTAAACTGAGAAGGAAAAGGTTATATGAACAAAATATTATTTTAAAAAATGATACTGTAGTACTGCTGCAGATACGTCCATGTGTGGGCAAATTTTACCATGGAAAAGAGGCTCTCTTGCTGCTCCATCAGGGTTGGCATCAGCTTAAAATTGAGAATAGTTGCACATTCAGCTAACTCGCTGGTTAGGATGCAGTTGTGAAGTAAGAGCTGGAGGGGAAATGTAGCTTGAAGTCATCTATGGCTTGTAAGTACCACTTCCAGAATATATTTGGACCATACTTGTTTTACTACAATTTGTTCATAGCATGCTTTGGCTATAGAGTTGTGATTTCTTCATCCCTTATGTAAACTGTCTTAACTGGTGGGATAAGAAATCTGAGACTGTTGATGTTCTTATATGAATCTATTTTATTTTATTTTGTATACTTTTTTCTCTCAGCATTTACCACTACAGGATTTGACTGCCACACTTCCCCAGTGTTCAGTCCTGCCAATCCAGAGAGCTCAATAGAAGACTGCCTGGCTCATTTGGGGGAGAAAGTGTCCCAGGAATTGAAAGAACATCTGCATAAAGCACTGCAGAGCTTGCTTAGCAAGTGAGTTTCCATTTGCCTTTTCAAAGGGAAGGTGTTTCCTTTTGCATTGTGACTGCTGCTGAAATGCTAAAGATGGGAATACATTTTGTATTGCATTTCTTTCTTTTTCAATGTTCCTTTATTTGGCTGTTTTTTTGTTTTGTGTTGTAATGCGCGAATATTTCTTTGTGGTATTTGCTCTTTGCAGTAATGTAAGTTCTAAATTTTTTCTAAGCTTTTATCATTGAACTTCTGAGACTAAATCAAGTAGTTTGAGTTGCTGGTGAAACTAGCAGCTGGCAGCTGCCAGTTGCCAATTTCATGAATGCTGGGCTGTAGCCAGATTAACTTCTTGTACCTTATAGTTAAGAGCAGAGCTGAAGGTTTGTTTGTAGTCTGGCTCAAGATGAGTGGGAGAGTTTACCTGAAAGGACGGTATTTAGATGCTTTATGACCACCATTCAGGCACACATCTGAAGCAGATGCGGGCCCCTGGGCTAACCTTGGTGCCTTAAGAGCTGTCCTGCGAGTTTAAGCTTATTGTTTAAATAGCACATGGTGCTTGGCATGCTAGTATCTTGATTAATGTCTTTTGCAAATTGGTAAAATTGTTAAGGTTGCTTGTTTTTCTATTATAAATTACCAGCCTGATTTTAATGGATCCACATGAACAACTACTGGCTGTTCTGAGTGACCTCCAAAATGTATTTTTAGAGAGCAGGAGTTGGAAGGTGCTACTTTAGGGACAGTTACATAAAGGCAGTTGTGAAGGCAGCATTAGGAAATAGCTATCTGAGTCTATGTTTTGTGGATTTGTTTAAATAATATGGCTCAAAAGAAGCTGAGAATCTCTAGAACTACTCCTTCAGAGTTTGTGTAGCTGTTCGTGAACTATTTGAACAACAAGGTACTGGAAGCCTAGATATCAGGTGCCTAGTGTAAACTTTCTGATGCATGGGGCTTAAGCCCTTCATGCATTGGAGAGGCATCTTATGCCCTCATGAAGGTAATACCCTTTATGGCAGGCTTCTGGAGGATTACGAAATTGGATGTCATTCTATCTGAACATCAGGAAACACCTTTTTACTGTGAGGGTGACTGAGCACTGGCACAGGTTGCCTAGAGGGGTTGTGGAGTTTCCATCCTTGGAGATATTCAAAAGCTGTCTGGGCATGGTCCTGGGAAGCCTGCTGTAGGAGACCCTGCTTGAGCAGGGAGTTTGGACAGGATGTTCTCCAGCAGTGCCTTCCAACCTCAACCATTCTGATTCCTTAACTAGCCCCTCTATTCCTTAACTAGCTCCCTAGTCAACAACTAAGGGTTGACTTTTTATGACCAATATAATTTAAAACTGACTGTTCAAAGTCAGGTGGGACGGGGCTTTGGGCAACCTGACGTAGTGAAAGATGTCCCTGCCCATGATCTTTAAAGGTCCCTTCTAATCCAAACCATCCTGTGAGTCTATGACTCTGACCTGGATTTCACAGCAAAGCTGCCATGTAACATCTGACCAGACAGATGAAGATGGTCTCTTTTTCCATGAGTCATCCAAGGGAAAAGTACACTCTTGTCAACTCACCATTTAACTTTCAGAAACTAATATATATACTGTCTACTTCTATATGCAGTTTTTATAGGGTCAAAAAGTAAGTTCAGTATTGTGAAAACTACCAATTATTCACCCACAGAAAAGAGTACGTGGGGTACAAGTTTCTCCTTAAGTGGCAAAAGATATGCTAGTGTGTTCCTCCAGAAATGTCAGAAGCTTATCTGCCTTTACAAGCCAGGCATTTGCCCCATGTGGCCTTAAAAACTTGTACTTAGTATCTTCTGAAGAACTGAGGTTTTGATAAATACCTCGCTACACACTAAAAAAACAGACTGGCACCAAGCTGGAAAATTAGCAGTAAGCCTTGCAACCCATCCTTTTTGTGTGTCTAAAATGGTAAATTGAAATAACAGCATTTTAAGTTTAAATGTCTTAAAGGTTGTAGATAATTGGCTGTCTGTCTGACATTGAGGGGTCATAACTGGTGCACTCTAGGTTGATTCTTTTTGGAGAGTTCCTGAGATAAGGTCTTTGTAAATTAAGTGCTTCTAGCTTGTTAGTAGCCTGATGTTCTAGGCTTCTTCTGTTTTCTATGGGAAAATATTTGCATTCTAAGTATTTTTTTTTATTTATATACGTACGTACATACATATAAAGTCTGAAATGCCTGTGAAAATATGTTGATATGCATGCCTTTTTATAAGGCAAACTAGAGCTACTGTTTAATCTCTTGATAATATCCTTCCTGCAGCTGTTGTTGCTCTTCTCATCCCACTGATTCATTTGGATTTGCGTTCTAAAGGAACTAATGTACCAAGGAAGTTAAGAGAATGCATTTAAAATGACAAACCCAAATTACGTTTTCCCCAGTGTGCTTTAACTCTGTTCTTTTACCCACGTTTGCTACAGTAGTGCTATTTGATGCAATACTTATTTATTTTGCTTATATTTTCCTGTCCTCTTATATGCATATAAACAAGTATGTTATGGTACAGTAGGCTGTTAGATCATGACAGGTTCTTGGAGTGCAATAAGCAGTCTTCTGTCCAATACCAGTTACCACTATTTCCCTTAAACTGAAGTCTGAACTTGCCTTCAGTCATGATCTGGCTTAGGACAACTGCTTTTGAAGCAGTACATCTTCTGCTGTCACTTGGCAGAAAGTCTTTATTGTTACTGACTCTAAGATACTATATGATTTTGGAGGAAAGAGTATGGAAGACGGGAACTTCATCATCCCAATTCAGAGAAGTAGAGATGCGATGAATCTAAAATAGAGGTATCTACTGAAATACAAAGGGGTTTTTGTGATCAAAAGTGCCATTTCTTGCAAATAAAGGCTTCAACTGTAACATAATGCGGTCAAGCAGCCTTTGTTGGTTCATAGCCTATACTGTTTATAAAAATTTTACTCTGCATTGACCTCTGTCACACATGTGAATTTCTTAGTGGAATTTTTTATCTTTAAAGTCTTAGATTATAAAAAATTATATGCAAGAGCTCAGAAATCTTGGTAGCATATCGGAGAACCTACTTATCTGAAGTCCTTTAAGTTGTAGGCTATCAAATTATTATGAAATTCACTTAATCAATTATATGAAATTGTGTAGCTGGGAGAAAGTAATGCCTTCCTCATCCTGTCTGGTGCTGGTGTTTTGTCCTGAAATGTGAGACTTGTTAGCTCTTGAAAATTATTTGCTGTAATACATGTGAAAATATTTTGTTCTCTGGAAACTGAGAATTTTATTTTATTCTTGTTCTTTTGTTTCCTTTTATAACTTTCAGTGTTGGTTTAACTTCTGCAGGCCGGTGACATATCAAGAATATCGAGAGCGCACACAAGAGACAGCTGCTCATGCCAGTGGGTGGAACAAGGTACCAAATAAGTGACTTCCATTTTGATATCTCTCACATCTATTTGATGTACACAGTGTTTTTTACTAGGTAGTTAYGCTTCAGAGAGGAACAAGAATAAAAAGAACCCATTTGTTTTTAGTATGAAATAATTTTCACTCTCAGAATGGTAGATGTGGACATAATATGTAGTTTTTAGATAATTTAGCCACAAGTTATCTAATGGAAGTATTAGGTCAATCTTCCTTTATTATAGTAAAAAGAAAAGTTAAAGTTGTTGCTTGACATAATTTTTTTACAATAATCACTAAACATTCTTAAATTCCCAAGAGAGATTTATTGTATTAGCAGTTTGGTAATGAAATCTGACATAGATGTTTTCATAGTATTTCTCTACTGTTTCTTTGCTCCCACCTCAGGCTCAAAATATATGTAAAAATAGGTGCTAAACATGTTGAAAATAAAAATTGATAGTATCTTCACAATATTTAAATTGTTCAGAAAACATGAGGATGGTGTGCCTATCTGGTTTCAGGAGTAGTTWTCTCAAATGGTATGAAGCTTCTTTTTTAAAACAAAATGCAAATCTGTAAATGAACTATCTGATAGTAGTTTTAATGTAGAATGAGTAGAATTACTGTTCCCAAACTCATCTTTCATTAATCATTCAAATTCAGCATCTTAATCATTCTCTGATGGGTTCAGTGGGCATCAGAAAAAGAATGAAAGAATGAAATAACTATTTGCAAATTTAATCACAAATTGAGTGTTAAAATTTAGTCCTAAATCTAAAATGGAACAAGAAATCTTTTTTTCCCTCTTTACACTTTTTTTTTCCAGAAATACTTTTCCTAACTAGATTTCCCTGCTTACTTCAGAAACTGATCATCTAACCAAGGGTGTGGGCACTTTTAAAGCACTTTATTAAACATTGCTTGTCAAGTTACTGCCCATGGCTCCAGCAATTATAATTGGGGGGTGTGTGCTTTCAGTTTATCATCTTGTGATTCATAGCATTTTAGTTTAAACAACCATGAAATCTGATTATCAAGAAGGTGGCTTAAGCTAGCACATTGTACTTTTCAGTTGGTGAAAACTAAAAACAAGCATAAAACCAGTCATTGTGGCTCAGCTGGCAAGGGAGGAGGTGGATGGAGCTTGTCAGTTGCCTACTGCGTCTCCATATGCTATTGGTACACACCTCTTGAAGATACAGCCCTGGGTAGATGCATCAGCCRCATTTGGGGTCTTATGATTCAGCCTCCATTGCTGCTACATTTGTGCAGCCCCTGTGGCTAGTGGATTTTGGTCCCCATCAGCTTGTGGTTGAGAACATCATCCAGAAGAGGTCTTTGTCATCATCTCTGCTTACCCGTAACATTTGTTGGTACAAAACTTACGGTCCACAAGCAAACCAGAATGGAAATTTTGTAGAATAGTACAGCATATGTTTGTATTGTTTTTGTGGTAGCTTGATGCTTCAGGAATGCCTAGCAGTTCCTTCAATAATACTTGTTTTGAGGAAATGGAATGCATTTATGTTGGTTTCATTTCCTTTTAAATTCCTTTATCATCTTAATCAGAATTGTATTTTATAACAGAAGAGATCGAGATATCTTTCCTCCAACCTCAACCTAGCTCAATTTTCACTCTAAAAAAGAAGCTGTTAGAAAAATAATTTTTAAAAGTAGCTATAAATAGACATAGTGTTAGGTCTAATTAGCAGGCATACAGCAGCAAAATGAGGCTGGGCTGGCCTCAAGTTTGTGAAAATCTGAAGGATGTATATTTAAATTGACTCTATTGGGAGAACTGAAGCTCACTCCCTTTTATGACTAAATAATAAGAAAACATACAACTAGCTGAACTAGCTGAACAGAATAATAAATCATTCCCTGTTAATATGCTCACGGACCTTACATATTCTATAGTTTCTTGAGTGGAGCAGAAATTGAAGATGCACAGTAGCTGTGGCAGATGTCAAAGGGTTAAAAATGTGGAAGTGCCATCGCACAGACAGAATTCTGTGTGATCAAGGCTTGTGGTTTGATCCAGACTAGAAGAAATAAAACAACTGAAGCTAGTAGATGAAATGTGTTTTCAGTTACATGTAAGCTGTATCTGTTGTGCTCAGTAGTGGCATCTTGCACAGCAAGATGTTCTTTTTGCTTTCAGTAGCCTATGAACTAGTATATAAAATCTCACTTTAAATTTCTGAGCCATTGCTGTTGTAGGTATGTATTATTATACGTATGTATGTATAAAAGCCCCACCTATTTAATATATTGAATGTGATGCACTCACGGAGCCACACTGATCCCTTAAAGGCCCAGTATCTCTGTGGCACAAAGCAGACTCAAAGTAGTCTTTGCAAATCTTCCTTGATGTTATGTGTATGAGAGACATGGCATACAGGTAAGCATATACTTCTGGGAGGTACTGGATTACCTGACTGGCTAGCTGTTTGGAGGTTGAATGTGGACAAAGGCTTGATCTGTCTGGTTTACAATTGGGAAGGTGTCATTTTTTAGTCATACCGGTTTTCAAAGAACCTATTCATTATACAAGCATGAGAAGAAAGAAGACACTTCTATACATACCTGTTATTTTTTCCATTTAAAAATGTGGATCTTTTCCAGAGTGCCATGGTTTGTGTGAAGTCCTGAAGAGATTTGGTTAACTGACTAGTGCATGGGATGTGAAGGAATGTTTTCAGTCACTAAAACATGAATATCGATCTGAATGAGGAAATATCACAGGGTAAAGTAGTGCCTAGGAACATCAGTTCTTCCATTAACATCACACAGAAGCAAAGTTTACCACAGACATTAGAAGTGCTGGTTCTCAGTAAAAAAATTTCAGGAAAAGAAATTATTTCATGTATTTCTCAGAAATTGTGATGTGATCATAGTAGGTGTGATGTTGGATTCTGTAAAGAAGAGGAGTCATCTTCACCTTGTATTTGAAATAAGGCTCTCATTAAAACAAAACCAACCAAAACCACCTCAAACTTAGGGCAAATTATATTTTTGTAATAAAAGAAATGTAATAAAAAATTGAAATACTCCACTGTTGGGTTTTTATGCTTTTTGCTTAAAATTGAATATTATATACATACTCCAAAATACATAATCCCACTATTGTGCATCAGATAAAAGGATAACAAATACTGATATTGAGAGTCAACTGAACTGGTAACTAGGTTAGAGTCATCTTAATGTCCCGTTTTTACTGATTAATGGAGCCAAAGAATAATACAACAAAAATGTAAGAAATAATAATGTAAAGAATTAGATTAATTTTATGTTGAAATAGTCAAAAGGTACACAGAAGTGGCAATTACTTTGGATATAGCTTCTTCAAAGTCTCTGAACTTTCTTTGTAGTAATTTTTTTTGTGTACATTTAAATTTCTAATATTGTATTATGGGATTCCAATAGTATAATTGACAGAAGTCTTTCATTTACACAATTAATCAGAAATCTTCTGATAGTAAAGTTGGTTTTTTTAATGATTCCCTAAAAGTTTTCTCRTGCCAACTATTTTCTGACATGCTGTGCTTGATATTGTGTATGTTTTTCTTCAGTCAGAATATAAATAGCCCCTAGCATTCCTTCCCAGGAGAAGGTGGTGGAGGGAATTGCAGTTGCTTTGAATTGCTAAGGCTATATTTTTACTTTGGTCTAGTTAAATCTCATCGCTATTCACATAGCTACTCTTATGTACAGAAAGCTGTTGTTAACCTTTATGGAAGTACTGTGAAGGTAATTTCTTTCATGAATTTAGGGACAGTATCATGCAAACCTGTTCCTGTTCCTACTAGTCTCAAAGGTAGAAGTGTCACTAGTTTCAGTGGGAAAGGAAAACCAGGCGGTGTTTGTTGGTCTGCATGGGACTGGATATTAGAGTTTGGATTTGGTCCCTTGCTCCTGAGGCCTGCAGAGGCTTGCTGAATTTGGGAGGAGTGGATGGATTAGATATTTAAGTTGGCAAAGGAAGATGGCAACAATCATGTTCAGTATGCCAACATTTGAGCTCCCTTCATTTCCTAAGCAGCCTTTTTTTGCCTTTGTTTCTCTTGCCTTAAGCTTAAAGTAAATGTCAAATATTTTGAGATCTCAATGTTCATGCTGTTGTAGAATTATGTGGGTGTGCCCAAAGCCTCTGAAAGATGCCTAGTCTTGACAGCATGCTTTTTTTTCTTTGATCCAAAAAGATTGAAGTTTCTTCTGACATTTACCTCACCTTGACCCGCTCCTTATGTTTGTGCACTGTAAGCTTGCACCTCTTCTGCCTCTGAGTTGAGATTAATTACAAGAAACTCAAAAACCCCCAAGGTTTTTAAAATTCAAGCACCATCTTGTTCCTAGTTAAGTGACTGCAGTGTTAACTGTTCGTCCCAGGAGAACAGTGCTATAACCTGTCCGCCATAGTATTGGACTCTCTCAGTTGTTAATCAGCTGGAACATCTTAAATTTATCAGATTACAGGCATTTTTAAGGCCCCATTTGTTTTTAGTGGTCCATCTCAGTGTGACTCCACCATGGATTTAGTAAAAATCCCAAACCCAGCCTACTTTTCCTATTCGTCTTCCTCCTGCTTTGCATCCTAAGGGGTGATTTCTGGGAATAGTAATGGAGGATATTTACAGAAAAGAAAATCAGGCTGAAGGAGAAGGAGACTGGGAATGGAAGGAGGCATTTGGAGTTCAGTCTGAGCAGTAGTATTAGCCTGCATCTACCTTGTGCAGCTGGGAAACAACGTTCTTGTTTGCACAGTGAATAGATGTGCAATGCAGTTGTCACAAACCAGGTGCAGTAAAATTTACAAATATTTTTCTCTTGTATCATAATAGCGCTTTTTCAGATGCTAATGGCTTCAATTCATACCAGTTTCCTGAACTTGGCGAAGTGCTGCATATAAACTTTGCCCAGAGGGCCACTTGCATGCTCTAGGAGAATAAATTCAGAGTTTAAAAGTTCAAACTGCATGTTGTTTAGGCAAACAAAAACATAATTTCAGAAGGAAGTGTCTAGAACTGTATAATGTGAAGGAGGTGAGTTCACAGAATCTTGCATCTTCCAGAGCAATTCACATTTGGGTTAAGGCTGAGCATTCAGTTATAGACAAAAGGTTTGGAAGGAGGAATGGGAGTAGGAAATGAGGGAGGTAATTCTGTATGTGTTAAATTTGGCATAGGAGGGAGAGTTTAACATGGAGAGGGGTTTGTGTTTGTCATTTTAAACACATCTGTAATGTTACGCTGCTGGGATGAGTTGTTTGTTTCTGTCCTGTCTGAAAGCCAAGTGTGAACTTCTAGAGTCTGTCTAGTGCAGTGTATCTATTCAAGAATGTATATGAGTTTGCTGTTTAAATACAATTTGGATGCATACCCCTTCAAACTATTTATAATGTTGCATCTTTCCACTTCTGGGGTAGCAAGTTCTGGACCTGTTCTGCTTCTTTACCTGAATCTTGTGTTGGAAAAAAATGGGGCTTAAGAAAGCACTGCAGTCCTGTTCTGTGAAACTCTCAAGTTAGGCTGTGGTGTTCTTAAGATTAAGTGCTTGTTTCTTACTGAATTGTATTGTGTTTCTGCCTTGTGTCTTCACAAAAATGAAGTGTATAGTCCCTGATATCTTTGGGCTTGTAGATTCAGACCTTTTCTGACCACATGAATTCTTCTGTTTCACCTGCACAGTAGTATTGATAATGCTTTCTGTATTTATTCACAATTCTTGTTTTTTGAAGGTCTTGGTACCCCTGGTTCTGCTACAGCAATTTCTGATGGAGTTAACCAGACGGGGCCAAGAACCACTGAGCGCACTTGTGAACTTCGGGGTGACATATCTAGAAGACTATTCTGCAGACTATATCATTCAACAAGGAGGATGGGTAAGAAGACAATGTTTAATTTTCATACTTTGTTCAAAGCTTATTTCTAAGTGTGATACTAGTCTTAATAGGAGTGAAAACTAAGAGGGGTTGCTAGAAGTAAGCAGATGAGAGATGGAGTGCCCCAGAAAAAGCAGGAGGTCAGGACCATATAGTTGGAAAGTGATCTTGGGCAGTCATCTATTTCACCTTTCTGCCCCAAGGCAGAACTGACTTTTTCCTATTAATTTCTGATGTTGACATTAAAGACCTATGTGATTGGACTACACCATTTCCCCAGGCAGTCTGCTCCAGTTCTTTGCATGTCTGGTTTGTTGGATTGCCATTGAAACTGAAGAGGTCCTCAGATGTCAGATAACAACTAGTTTTCATACACTGCACGTTAAGATGCGAATTTGTGGCTATATGGTGAGCTTTTGTTTGTATGTTCTTTCCTGTTAATATACATACAGAATTGCCTTTAGAAGCAAACACCCGTAACAAGAGATACTGTGCCTGAGAGGCTTATCTTTTTAATATTATCTTCATACTCTGGTGACTGCTGGAAATGGTATATGTTTTTTTTTCCTCTTAAATTTCAGAGGTTTTTTAGCAGATAAGTAATTGGGGAGCACTTCACACAGAAATGTCAGTAGGTACTAATTTGTTTTTATAATAAGTGATAAAATAGCTAATGCATATTGGATTTTATAGCTATATAGGAACATGGATAGAATGAGCAATCAAGATTTCTTTGTGCTGCATTTCCTTGTGGAAATCTTCAGTTCACGGTAACCAATGTTCCTGAGTCATGGCATGCTGAGAAAGTTTCATTTAAAAATACATCACAGAGGCAGCTCACAGCTGATGAGCTGGATCTTGAAGGTAGAACTGTTCTAAAGGAGGCTGAGCTTTAGATTACTGGGTTTGGGAAGGATGCCAGATTTGGATGGAATTAATCTGGGATTAGTGAAATGGCTCCAGCAGGTTGATTTGTTCTAAAAAGAAAAGCTGTTCAGGAAAACCCAGTGATTAAAAAGTGCTAGTAGGAAAAATCTCATTCAGACAGCTTCTCGTATTTCAGGACTTTATGTGAAGTTTTTTTTAAGAGTAGTTTGTTCCAGAATTTCTGCATGTCTGCACCTTCCTATACCCTTTCCTTTCCCGGCAATCGTGGATAATATTTTTTAAAGCCTTTGGGGAGGGATTGTTTGTCTTTAATGGACAGAAACATTGACGGCATGCAGCCGAATGATCTCAGGTCATCTGATAATTGCACTCACATTTCAAAGTATTTTCATCACAGGGAAGGTCCTTACTTGCAGCTTTAAGACAGATGGATATTAGTGCTATTTTGCTTTTCTGCCTTTTTTTTAACCTCAGAAAAGGCTGCAGTCTGTTCTTTAGCCCCTATTTGAGGCCTGCTATAAACATACTTAATACAGCGCAAAGCCTCTGAAAACAAGCAGCTTCCCAGCATGGCCTCCAGGGGAGGGGGCTGTGCTTTGTGTTTGTGTGACTGTGCATGTATGTACAGATCTGGGTGGTCGGTGTTTAATGGGCTACGAGCTTGTCTGTATACATCTAGTCAGGCATAAAATCAGACTGACATAAGCGATACAGCAAACAAGCCAGAGCTATTTTTGAAACGGCAGAAGAGGCGAGGAAAGAGACAAGGTGATGAAAATCCTTTCCAGCCGAATTAATGTAGCTGCACTAACCCTTTGTGAGTTGCTCTGGGGATGGGGTTTGGGACCCATTGGGCTTGTGGCTGTATGTGGAGGAAGGGAATATATGGTTTTATTGTATTTTTTTTTTTTCTGTGAGGAAAATGTTCATTTTTACTGAGTGGCATGCTTCTCGGTTTGTTCCGAGTCTGTGGGATGGTGTTCTGGGGATGGCAGTGCTGAGAGCGGGGTGTGGGGTAAGGGTGGGAGAGTTTGTGTTTCTGAGAAGGGCCAGGGAAGAGCTGCCTGGCAGGCTGTTAGCCATCATGCAAGCGTTTTGCATTTTTTAAGATAAGCATCTGCCACAGGGGCTCTGTGTGCCAGATCAAGTTGTCAGTAATACTTTGCTAGAGCCATAAGGGCAATGTATAAACCTGGGAGTCTCCAGTGAATTATGTTGCTGTGACAGTAAGAGGTTCAATTTTTGTGTTATTTCGGAGCGGTGTGAAGATAGGTCTTTCCTACAGCTGCTAAGAGCTTACTTAAAACTGAGAAGATACCAGAACAGCCTGTCTGTTTTTTCGTGGATCAGGAGCAGAGGAGAGCTTCACAGGAGTCAGCTTTTCAGGGGCAGACCTGAAAAATTCTGTAGTGTCTCTGGTGCTGTCTCTTCCCTTGGCACCACGTAATTTGGGATCTTCCTCAATTTTTGGATTGAAGTCAACCTTTGCCAGGAGGGAAGTAGGCAGTCGAAGGTAAGGGGTCAGCTGAGCCCTTCCTATGCCCCACTGCGGATCTGTGGAGTCAGAATTGTACAGAGCTGTGTCATCCAGCGGGACCCCTTGCTGCATCATGCTGTGCAGCCACTATGCAGCTGGAAGAGCTCCCGAGGTTCTGCATGTGTGCAAGACTTCAGGTTGTTTTGTGGGCTCAGGAGGCTTGTAGGTCCAGGAAAGCATCTGATTGAGGATGGTGGACAACAATTAACTAGAAGCAAAATTGCTGGCTCGAGGGAATAAAGGTTGATAAATTGGATAGCTATGCAGTAGATTTCAAGAAATTGGCGTGGCTTGTGAGGAATGGGAAATTTGGGATACTAGAGGTAGAGCCTCTGAGATGAGAAATAGCTTTCTGATTTTTCATCCCAGTCCTGCAGAGACATGGTGATGAGATGATGTGTTGAAACAATGAGTGTTCCCCTCCCATTCTCCCTTCAGGCACTAAAATTGTAATTCAGCTAACTTTTCATGGTAGGGTGGGACTGGGATGTAATGGTTGGTTGGTTGGTGAGAGAGTGGCTGGCATATTTTTATGTTCAAGTGCATACAATATTTTGATAATATGATTCTGGCTGTTGTGTATGCTGTTCCCCTTCCCCTTGGTCTGTTTTACTGCTTTAGGGTGAAAGTCTTCCAAGTAGGAATGTCTGCAGTGCACTGCATATTGTGTTTGGATGCAGTTGGCAACATAAATGTGAATGAAGAGATGAAATGACTACTCCATCTAGTTTACAATCCCTTAGATTTGCAGGTAGATGCAAGTTGAGTTTGTAGGACTGTAGGAAAGCAAGGAAATCTTGCTTTCTTCTGGACAGCCTCCCTCTTCTATTAATTGCAGTGACGGGTTTGGCTGCAGCTCTTACATTTACCCTGCCTGACTTTAAGTTTTAGTATGATCTCTCTTTTGGAGCAAAAAGCATGTTTGGCATTCCAAGTTCTCTAAATAGCCACATGCAGGGACACACATTTCTTCCTCCTGACTCTCTGTTTTGAACCCAAATGGTCATACTAAGATCTCATTCCCTTACCATTTTGAACCATCACAAACCAATTCCCAGCCTGATTTAGCAGTAGCTTCGTTCTTCTCTTTCCCGAAAGCAATGTTAGGGCTCAACAAACTGACATGCAGTGTACATGCTCTTCCCTCCCTTCTCCTCCTCTTCCCTCCCTTCTCCTCCTCTCCCCTCCCTTCCCTCCCCGTACCTCCCCTCCCTTTTTGCTCTGTCTGACTTCTCCAGGGCTGAGTGCTGCTGCATCAGAAGCAATTCTTGGTCTCCTGGAAAAGTGCACAGTAAGGCCAGTCAGTTGGTAAGGATTTTTTTCCTCTTCCTTTCCCACCCCTCCTCCCAAATAATTTGTTTCTTCTTAAGCTCTGCGGATCCTGTTTTCCATGATTAGATTTCATCTATGTTGAAATAGTCTGGGAATATCTATAAGGAGGAAAAAGTATAAGATTACTTGGAAGCTATCTGCCTTTTTTTTTTTTTTCTTAGATTCACATTCATGTTACAAGCCCATCTGCTTTTCTCTTGTTTGAAAGAGGTGAAATAAGTGCATGCAATTGGTATTTATTGGTATTCAGTTAATAACCTTTCTTCTCTCAGTAAGAGGCTGGTATTTGTATTTGTGACCCATAGCTGAAATTGTCTCTGCCTTCCCAGGGTTCTTGTCTCGTGATGTTCAGATCTGGATTTGAATTTAAGTAGTTATTTGCCCATGTTGAAGAGAGTAAAAGTAAATTTGCTTGAAATATGCATAGTGTTTACAGTTTCATATCTCAGCCTTAGAAGAGCTGTTCTCTGTTTCCAGTGTTTTGTCTTGGGCTTTTCTGCCGGTTTTGACATTTTCTTTGCTGCTGGTGATTGAATAATCTACGTACTAGAGTCTGTTAACAATCTAGAGGAGAAAAAGAGTAGAGAGACACTTGTCATCCTGGGGAAGCAAGGCAGTCAGTTTGCGCTACTGGAGATTAAAATCTCCTGCAGCAGTCCAGGTGTCTGCCTTGAGAATGACAATGCAGAAATAGAGAGACATGCTCCACTGGAGGAGAGATGAGTTAAGTTTAATATTGTAGAGATGCAAGAAAGGGCAATCTAATTAGAGAAGTCCTAGAAAGGAGTTTTCCTTTCAAAATGATTATACTTTACGCTTTTATCATGGACCACAGCAGTAGAACATCCACTTTTATTTGTATGTAACTTCTTTGGTACAGTAATAGATTTTTTAATTTTTTTAGGCACTTTGGCTGAAGGAGAAGGAACTTAAATGGTCAAGGAGCAACTAGATCTCCTTTCTTTTTTCCCTTCCAACAACTTCAAATCAGTCTGTCTGAAGAAGTGGTCTCTAAATAACTGAATTTACTTCAATTTAAGCTGCTAAGACTGAAACCTTAAAGGGTCTTGCTTTGGTGCTGACTCTTTGCAGGTAGTAGAGGTTATGCTGGAGGGCAGGGGAAGGAATAGGATCATTTCTGCAGGCTGTTCTAGCCAAAGCATTCCTTGAAGGGGATGAGAGCCGTGGCTGCGATATCAGTGTGCTTTGATTTGGTTCACACAACTTTTTTTTCTCTCTCTTTTTTTTTTTTTTTTTTTCCTAATAAGAAGTCAGTCCTATTTGTGAACTCCGCTCTGTTTTTCTTGGTTCCACCTATCTTGACAGCTTCACAAAGATGAATACTACAATAAATGCCTGAGGGCTTTTTGTTACTTTTTTTTTTTTTTAATGTACTGTTCTAGATCTAGGCGTTGTCAGCTGCCCCTTTTATAATCCATTTCTCTGAAGGATTAGCAGGGTAACGCTGTCAGGTCTGACTTCAGCGAGGGTCTGAAGAGGCATGGCATAGCCGGGCTGTGGACGGAGGATGGAACTGCAGCCCGGTCGGCGTGGGTGGGAGTGAAGCTGTCCCAACCCCAGCAGCCATCTGCGGGCACAGCCTTCGCCTGCTTAGCCCTTGGCACTGGCAGCACTTCACTAGCACACAGCTGCTCCTCTATTATAGCTAGAAATCATACGACAAGCACATTCCCAGCTCTGCGGAAATCTGTTATTGTGGGAAATTTGCTTATTTCCCCAGAGGGAGATCTCTTGGGATGCCTGGACACAGACCAGTTCATCATTCCTTGCCTTTTGTTTTTCAGACACTAGATTTTAAGCACAAATGCATTTGGTGGGTTCCTAGTACTCGTATTGTCACTGTGATGCTGTTGGTGCAAGGAAAGTAATGACTAAACCTCATTTCTCTCTGTGATAGGTTATGTTACAAGATAAAGTCAGTACTCTCGCCTAAGAAACTTCCTAGCTGTGTTGAGTGTTTTGAATTTTTTATCACAGTAAAGATTGCTCTCCTGGAAAGTTCGCGTTCTGCCAGCATTTCCTCCTGTACCTCAAGCCACTCTTTTTCTTGGGGATTTTGTGTGGGTCTATTTAGTTTCAGGGGGGGCAGAAAAAGTTGAGGGAACATAGATTTTTTTTTTTTCTTTTTTTTCCCCCCCGCAAGATGGCACTCCTCTCTGACCTCTATACAGAATTTTTGCTTCTACTGGACAAAATCAAGATCTGGGGTGTATGGGTGGCTTGATGGGCTGTATAGCTTTTCTGGGGGCTTTTTRGCATCTTTGGAGATGAGTTTTGCATGAGTTGCCTATCCACATCATTCCTTTCGTGGACAGATGTAACTGTTACCTGCCTGTTCATACTTCTCTAAGAACTGAACCAGAAAGACCAGTCGAGCTTTTCACAACACTTAAAACAAAACTAAACCAAACCCTAGAAGAATGCACACAGCATCCACAGCAATTAGACATAGTCGATTTGCATGTGTCTGGTCTTCTGAGTTTACAGGGCAGGGCTTTCAAAGACTTCTCTAAGATGCAGTAAGTGCTCTGTTGGACACCTTAATGGCGATCTCTTTCCATTCATTATCTAATAACATCTCCATTACAGATTCAGTGTGTACTACTATTCCTACTATTTTTGTAGGGAAAAAAGTTACTTTTATCTTTAAGACATTCAGAATTTTGATTTGAATATCTATTTCCACCAGAGGCAGCTTTACAAAAATCAGGCTGAAATTATTATTCTGGTAAATAAGGATGGGTTTTTTTCTTATGTGTAGTTGAAGTTTTTGCTGTTCAGCAAAAATAACTACTATAGTTAGTAAGTCAGCTTGTTTGTATACAATTAATAACAGACCTATTAGAAAACTATGAAAAATAGTACAGTCATCATAAGAGTTTCCAAGTCTTTTTTTTTTTGTTGTTGTTATGTTTACTGTCTTTAAATCATAATTGGAACTTGACAGATGTTTTTAAGTAGCAATTTCCTACTATATGTTAAAGGTTGGTAGTGTTCTGAATCCACTGCTGAGCATGATTTTCAGCAAAATTCAGATTACTGACACTGGCAGGACTACAGCTGAATCCAAACTGATGGGTTCTACTTATTGGAGGAGCTTTCAGGTTTTTTTTTCATTATTTTATTACCAGTTTACAGTCGTCTAGTGTAGCTCACCCTGTAGCATAATGGCTCTAACCTATCCTGAGGGCTAGTCTAGCACATTTGTTAAAAGTGCTTTCTGTCACTTGTGGAAGTCTTCTGGAAAATTTCTAGAAGTCAAACCCCATAGGTTGAGGACAGTGATTGACTTCTGGAGCTCCTTTTTGAGGTCTGCAGATGCCACCTCGACAGAATTAGGTTGATCATCTGCTCAAGACTGCCTTATGTGCTGTGGACCATCCTTGTTGTGTTCTAGCCAAGAAGGGAACTATCCAGTTCTCCTTCTCATCATAACTTGTGCCAACTCTTCCCTCCAGTGTTTGGGATCAGGAGTGGCAGGGTGCTGCAGTGAGGGGCTTACTCTTGCTTCTTTAGACATACATGACATGGTTCTGTAAGTGTGCTGGATGAAGAAAAGCACTCCACGCTTGCAAATCTCCCATCCCAAATTTGAAAAAGAGGAACTCTGATTGTTCTGGTCTGGAGTAGTAGACTGTCTGTTTTACAATAAACAAAGCAGATAAAGAAATGCTTACATACATTCCTTGTTTACCATTAAATCTAGAGAGTAGGGCTTATATAAGGCCTCAGGTTATTAAAAATCCTTCCACATGTTCCATCCTGTCCTGAATTAATCTGTCTGTGGGAGCTTTGCTTCTGGGTCACATCTGTAGATGAATCAAGAGAATTGTCCTAAATGTCATTAAGTTTTTATCGCAGCTGCTTTAAAAGAAAAAAAAAAAACCAAACCAACAAAAAAGTGCAAACCTCAACCAAATCAGAACAAAATCCTAGCTTTATCCTCTTGACTTTCTGCATTAACTCTTAATTCAGCTCAAGAAATATTAATCATGTATCCTAAATAATGCCTATTACCGTCTGGCTTTTCAATTAAAACTTCATAAGCTTTTAATGAAAAAGTAGTGAAATTGGCCATTGAGACTCGGTGTGTTAGCTTTCCCCCAGGTTTCTCAACCTCGGGCGATCTGTCTCTTCAGGCTTGGAGAGTTGTGTCCCCGAGGCACTGACACGGAAGTTAAATTGTCTGTAAAGACAGAAAGGAATCAGCCAGGCTTTATAAGGCTCTGATTTATAGGGAGCCAGCGACTGATAACTCTTTTGAGGTCAGTGCAGTCTGCTTGGGAAAAGGAACAATGAAATGCTTGAGCCTTTTAGGCTCTCCCTTCTCCTGAAGGCAGAATGGGTGTGTAGTGTTGGTACATGTATTAATGAAGTATTTGAAATGTTGAGGATTGCCCATGTTCCCCATATTACCATCCCTTCTTTTCCTTACCCTCTCCAAAGCAGTTTATCCTGCACGTTACCCTCAGCACGTGCCCGCATCTTACCTGTATTTTGTGAGAAGGGTATCTCCAGTGAACGTGCTCCAGCAAAGCACATGGCCTTTAAAAAATGCCTTGATATGTGGGAATACCTAATGCTCGATCCTTGTATGTCCATGTTGCCTCCCCATCTGTTTGTTAACCTGCTGAGGATCTAGCATTATGTGATACTGAGCTAAGATATTTTGCTGGGCCTGGACAGCTACCAGTCCACATAGTAGCTGTGGTGGTACTTTGTCTGTATTACTTGTTCATTTTTATCATGGTCAAACCATCTGTGGGTTCCCTCTAAAGAACAACTTCTATTTTCCTTATGAGAGGAAAGGGAAAAGTTAAAAGTGGTGGATCAGGAATGGAGCAGACGCAGAGACTGGAGGAATACGTATTGAGAAGTATCAGGATGGCTTAAATTTCACTGCAGTCTCTGTACCCTGTTGTCCCCATTGACTATAGGTGGCTCCCTCCTCCCCCACCCGGGGCTGCTGAGTGTCGTGGTTTAACCCCAGCCGGCAACTAAGCCCCACACAGCCGCTCGCTCGCTCCCCTCGCCGGTGGGATGGGGGAGAGAATCAGAAGAGTAAAAATGAGAAAATTCGTGGGTTGAGATAAAGACAGTTTAATAGGTAAAGCAAAAGCCACACACACAAGCAAAGCAAAACAGGGAGTTCATTCACTACTTCCCATCAGCAGGCAGGTGTTCAGCCATCTCCAGGAAAGCAGGGCTCCATCACATGTTAACGGTTAGGAACGCGGGATGGGAAGACAAATGCCATCACTCTGAACGTCCCCCCCCCTTCCTTCTTCTTCCCCCAGCTTTACATGCTGAGCATGACGTCATATGGTATGGAATATCCCTTTGGTCAGTTGGGGTCAGCTGTCCCAGCTGTGTCCCCTCCCAACTTCTTGTGCACCCCCAGCCTACTTGCTGGTGGGGTGGTGTGAGAAGCAGAAAAGGCCTTGGCTCTGTGTAAGCACTGTTCAGCAGTAACTAAAACATCCCTGTATTATCAATACTGTTTCCAGCACAAATCCAAAACATAGCCCCATACCTAGCTACTATGAATAAAATTAACTCTATCCCAGCCAAAACCAGCACATTCTCCACCCCTTATTCCATACCATTTACGTCAGGTAAATGCTCAGGTCCCATGCTATCCCATGCATTCTGATTACCCACCCCCCCCCTTCCCATCCTTTGATATAGTACACAGATATCGTTCCCTTAGTCTATGGACCACCCCTGTAAAATGTGCAGGGGGATAGCTACGACTTAGTCACCATCACAGAAACATGGTGGGACGACTCTCACGACTGGAGTGCTGCACTGGATGGCTATAAGCTCTTCAGAAGGGACAGGCGAGGAAGGAGAGGCGGTGGGGTGGCTCTGTATGTTAGGGAGTGTTTCGACTGTCTAGAGCTTAACAACTGTGGTGATGACAAGGTCGAGTGCTTATGGGTAAGGATGAGGGGGAAGGCCAACAAGGCAGATATCCTGCTGGGAGTCTGTTATAGGCCACCCAACCAGGATGAAGAGGCCGATGAAGCATTCTACAAGCGGCTGGCGGAAGTCTCGCGATCG